>JAOXNX010000001.1:33923529-33936600 GCA_028566075.1 Solidago caesia
GCTCAACGAGAATTCTTATGTGGCATATATACATGGCAAAACACATACAAAACCACTGCCACATAGACAAGGTAAAACCGGATAGTGGTTTTCGACCCCTAGTTAAATGTTTTTTGTCACATTGATCCCTTCATTAGGTGAAAAAAAACGTTGGGTCATGATAAAGTAAAAACGGGATAGTATGATACCCCAGCAACTAATAAGCCCTTTGGATTAAGGTGTGTCTATCTTCTGCTAGGTCGTCAGTTTTAGTCAATGGTAATCCTACCGAGGAATTTCCTATTCGGCGTGGGTTACGTCAAGGAGATCCGATGGCCCCTTTTTTTTGTTCATAATTGCTATGGAGGGACTTCACTAGGCAATCGATAATTCGGTAAAGGGTGGCATCTTTAAATGCGCTAAAATTAATCAAGTTTTTGTCTCTCATCTTTTTTATGCAGATGATGTGATGCTGGTGGGAGAATGGTCTGAAAAGAACATGGATGCTATTTCTAACGCTCTTTGATTTTTCTAATGTGTCTCTGGCCTTAAAATAAATTCCTACAAGTCTACCATCAAGGACATTAATCTCTAAAAAAAATTACATATGTGGATAAACATAAACTTCATGTTTCAGCCTTAATGCACTTAAAAGTGAGTTTGCTTATATAAGAAACGAACGACAACGGGATTATAAATAGGCTAGATGTTCACAGTGGATCGTTTAAAACATTATCACACTAATATAAAACCAACAGAAGAAGAAAGAAGATCAAAATCGCATTGGTATTTATTCTTAAGTGATAAAAATAAGTTTTTAATGATATTCTACTTACTAATCAAACTCCACTGCATAATCCTTCTTTAGCAGAACCACCAGAAATGTATAATCTGGAGGAGTTGAGTTTCCACAATATAGTATAAACCTGCAATTAACTATATAAATATTGACAAAAATGATAAATTATCAAGTTTAATGAAATTATCAAAGAAACACGGCATTCAGAAGAAGAAGAAAGTGGTAGCTTAATGAAATTTGGACATCAAATCATATAATATATCAACAATTCTACCAAAATGCTACCAATGAATTGAAACAAAAATCTTAGGCAACTTTCACACATGATGTTTTTATTTAGAAATGGGTTAAATCGCTCAAGTACCTTAAAGAAACCGATGTACAATCTAACAAAATAGAATATGTAATTAGTGCAAATCAACTACAAATTGTCTATTTACCTCCAAGAAGCGTCTTTTGTAAAGGGAAGAAATAATTATTCAACACTTTTTTGTCTATTTACCTCCAAGAAGCGTCTATTCACAATTAGATCGTTTCTATTTTGGTATAATAAATGAGAGTTGATTTCTATTAATTGTAATTTTGTTAGATCGTTTCTATAAATGATAATGTGACCAAAGTTTGTTTCTATTTTAAGCATTTATCCTAATTTATTGTCTAATCAATTATTGACACTATATTATTTGATTGTTGCAAATACTTTTTTTAACGGCTAAATGTTGTACCATTTTTACTCGTACGACTAAACTATCCCAAATATTCCTAAATTCACCATTGACAGAGATTGAACCATGATCATCTCCCCGATAGGAACCTCTACTACCTAGCTAAAGTTGAAATGATCAATGTATTATTTGATGACATCAACCAAAACTGTTCTTTATTAGATAAAAAGATTGCAATTTCAAGGATCGCCGGTGATTGTGGTGTAAGAGGGGTGACATGGTGTATTTAGAAATATGAGTATATGACAATGAGAGTGGCGATTGTGTGGCCAAAACAGTCAAGTATCTGTTATTATGAACAAACGATTTAATTATAGAGTTGAAGAAAGTGTTCGTAAATAATTGAGTATATTACATAAGTTCACTGATGAAAGACATGTAATATAAAAGCAGATGTCGTGAGTTCAAATCATGTTTCATGATTCTTTAATCATAATGTTACGTGATTTATCAATTTAAAAAAAAAATAAAAAAAATGATTTGTAGTAAATAAATAATAAATAAATATGGATATTTGTAGGCGCGTGAAGGTAGAAATGAGGGGCGCACACCAAGCATTTTGATGAGATCTACAATCGAGTCACTATCTCACCCACTCCCAACCTCTATAAGTAATCCCCTTCCCCTTCCTCTCCAATTCGTGTCCACCATTCTTCTTCTCTCTCTCTATCCCTTCACTTGGAAGAACCAACCAAAACTAATTTCATTCGGATCTTCCGTTTTTCTCTACACAGGTACGCCCTGTCCCTGCCACTCCACTAATTCATTCATTCCATTTGATCTGAATCTACAAACACGTGCTCACCTAACTCACACCTACTTCAACATCATTATTATTAATTAATATATTAACCTCTACATTTATACACTAATTAGTTAATTAAATTAAAATTTTAAATTACTATCATCTTGTAATTTACTTTACTGCTAATCAAATCAAATCTATTCTATTGTGTAAATATACACTTAGGTTAGATCTATACATAGAAATCCATCATCTGTTTCCATATCTCATTTACCTTTACTATCCCCTCCACTTTACTTTAAAGTTTAAATCAATTCATATTCTTCTCACTTTATTATATCTTTTTTTTTTATAAAAAAAAAATCATATATATACCGTTAGATCTACAGGTAAACATTCGTGATCTGATATAATTATCTGTGTATAATCACTTATATAGTATAGTATAAACATAGATAAGTGTATATATATATATATATTTCTGGGCAGAGACGTATGGCACTAGAAATGTGTGCTTTCACCTATTTGTCCAATACTGTAGTGCTTTATGGGCCCCTTCACTCATTTACCATTCACGTGGCAGCCTTTTATTTATATTGTTTTTTTTTTTACTTACTAGTATAGCGGGTAGGATTTTTTGAGGGGGTTTAATTAGGGTTCAGTAAAAAACTGTTAACATAGATCTCGTAATTTATTTAATTATATAAAACAATAATAATAGTAATAGTAATAAATACAATGATATGATATCAACTTATTTGAATGAATGAATTTTAATTTTAAATTAAGGATAAGATCTGTGTTTCTAGGGTTTTGAGAATCACAGATCTGCTTTTGTTTTATTTTAAAAAAAATATATATATATATACATCTGATTGAAATAAATGATTTTGTATGGATCAGTAACTTTTTGTTTCACAGTAAAATCAACAAGTTATAACCTGCTTCAGATATCTAGAGTGAATCTATCAGTTAGGTATGAATATTTATTTAAATCAATATGTTTAGGGTTTCGTGGATTATTATTATTATCAAATACTACTTTTTTTAGTGTTGGTGGATAGCTGGAGTGGACTACTATTGATTATGGAAACCGCAATCATTTTCTTTTTTCTTATATAATAATAATATGTATTTGTATTGTGTGCGTTGTTTATTCTAAAACAAATCTGATCGTAAAACAAACAATAAAGAACGACGGAGCGATACATGGTAGTTGTGCATCAAAATTAGTTTAAGATAATTTGAATATTAATGTCTAGATATTTACTTTTACGTGAATGAGTTTATTGAATTTGATCTGTATTTGTTAAACATAAGCAATATCTTCAGGATGATCCATATTTGAATATCTGTTATTGAATTGATTGACTTTTGAATGAACAGATCAATGGCATCTCACATTGTCGGATATCCCCGTATGGGACCCAAGAGAGAGTTGAAATTCGCTCTCGAGTCATTCTGGGATGGCAAGAGTAGTGCCGAGGATTTGCAGACAGTTGCTGCTGATCTCAGATCATCCATCTGGAAACAGATGGCTGCTGCTGGAATCAAGTATATCCCCAGCAACACTTTCTCATACTATGACCAAGTTCTTGACACCACCACCATGCTCGGTGCTGTCCCACCAAGATACAACTGGAACGGTGGTGAAATCGGTTTCGACACTTACTTCTCAATGGCCAGAGGAAATGCCTCCGTCCCTGCTATGGAAATGACCAAGTGGTTTGACACCAACTAGTAAGTTGGATTGCAATGTGTTTTACATATGTCAATTATGTCGTATAATATACAACGAAATGAACGAATAAATAATAACTGGTATGTTCTTTTGATCTACAGCCATTTCATCGTCCCAGAGTTGGGCCCAGAAGTTACATTCTCATATGCTTCACACAAGGCTGTGAATGAATACAAGGAGGCTAAAGCTGTATGTGCTTTTGATCTGTTATTTGAGGATTTAGATTTATATGTGTATTGAAGTCTTGTGGTGGTTGCTAATTTTCATTTGTTAATGCAGCTTGGAGTTGATACCGTCCCGGTATTTGTTGGCCCAGTCAGCTACTTGTTGCTATCTAAACCTGCAAAGGGTGTTGAGAAAACTTTTGATCTTCTATCCCTTCTTGACAAAATCCTTCCCATCTACAAGTATGTCTCCTTTTTAACCATTTAACTTTTGACGCATTTAGATTAATGTAGTAATTGTATTGTTTCTATAATCATAATTAGCACATTATGTATTAATAACATATTGTTAGTTTTGACAAAAATATGTTTGTATGTCAATCAAATTCAACCTGGCCCGTTTGACCTGTACCACACAATGACTTGTTTAAATCTGAACCTGTTTTGACACATTACTTAACCTGCATACTGGCCCATCTTGCTACCTGTAAACTATACTTTTGTCCAAACATTAACAAAGAACTAACTTTGCAGGGAAGTTATTGCTGAGTTGAAGGAAGCTGGTGCATCATGGATCCAGTTTGATGAGGCTACCCTTGTGAAGGATCTTGAGGCCCACCAATTGGCTGCTTTCACCAAGGCTTATGCCGCACTAGAGCCAGCTTGCTCTGGTCTTAATGTTCTTATTGCCACCTACTTTGCTGATATTCCTGCTGATGCATTCAAAACCCTCACAAACTTGCCAGGAGTTGCCGGTTACACTTTCGATTTGGTTCGTGGTGAGAAGACTCTTGAGTTGATCAAGACCAGCTTCCCATCAGGCAAATACCTGTTTGCCGGAGTTGTTGATGGAAGGAACATCTGGGCCAATGACCTTGCTGGATCTCTCAGTGTCCTCGAGTCCCTTGAGACCATTGTCGGCAAAGGTAGTTATAATACAAAAACTACATTATTACAACATTGATCCGATTTTAATATTCGTAAAGCGATTTAGGAGTTTATGCAAAATTACGTTGTAGGGAGACCTGTGACCCATTCCCTATCTAACTAAAGTTTTTGAGTTGGCCAATTTGACCCCTTAGAGATAAACCTTAACCCATTCATAAGTAAATGGGTTAAAGTAGCTACATCTACTACAAGTATAATGTTTATTGATACCAAGTTTTTATGCCAAATAGCTCTAATTGTTCCTAATATGAAATGTGTCTTATGCAGACAAGCTTGTTGTGTCTACCTCATCATCACTCCAACACACCGCTGTGGATCTTGTGAACGAAACCAAGTTGGATGACGAGATCAAGTCATGGCTCGCATTTGCCGCTCAAAAGGTGATCGAAGTTGGTGCTTTGGCCAAGGCTCTTGCTGGTCAAAAGGATGAGGTAAAAAGTTATCTTCTGTTCTGTGCGTCTTTGTGTCCGTATTAACTAATTTTTTAATCAACCGACAAAGATGGCTGACTTATGGTCCTCGTTTTCAGGCATTCTTCGCAGCTAATGCTGCTGCTCAGGCATCAAGGAAGTGCTCTCCAAGAGTGAACAACGAAGCTGTCCAGAAGGCTGTAAGTGATATAAATCTCTATTCTCTAGCATATATTGTGAAAAACAGACGGTTTCACATTTACTGATAGCAAGTTTGCCTCTTTTGGTTTCTCAGGCTGCAGCTTTGAGGGGTTCTGACCACCGTCGTGCCACCAATGTCAGTGCTAGGTTGGATGCCCAACAGAAGAAACTCAACCTTCCAATCCTCCCCACCACCACCATTGGTTCTTTCCCACAAACCATTGAGCTCAGGAGAGTTCGTCGTGAGTACAAGGCTAAAAAGTGAGTACTTCCAAATAATGAATCCATGTTTCTCTCTTTCATTAGGTTAGTTGTGAACTTTTCTAACAAATTTCTTCTATATAGGATCTCCGAGGAAGAGTATGTTAAAGCCATCAAGGAGGAAATCTTCAAGGTTGTCCAACTACAAGAAGAGCTTGATATCGATGTCCTCGTCCACGGAGAGCCAGAGGTATACGAAGATACTATTGATCATACCAATGTTAATGTTTTTTTCATTATTATGTTTTTAATTGGAGGCTAAAAGTCGTTAATTTGTTGCAGAGGAACGATATGGTTGAGTACTTCGGTGAGCAATTGTCCGGTTTTGCCTTCACTGCTAATGGATGGGTGCAATCATACGGATCTCGATGTGTCAAGCCACCAATCATCTACGGTGATGTCAGCCGCCCCAAGGCCATGACCGTCTTCTGGTCCACCATGGCTCAAGAAATGACCAAGCGCCCAATGAAGGGTATGCTCACTGGTCCAGTCACCATTCTCAACTGGTCCTTTGTCCGTAATGACCAGCCCAGGTATAATCATGATTGATTTTATACATGCTCCATTTATATAAAAACCTGGTTAATCTAACTGAACTTTTTTATTACAGATTTGAAACTTGCTACCAGATTGCTTTGGCTATCAAGGATGAAGTTGAGGATCTTGAGAAGGCCGGAATCACCGTTATCCAGATTGACGAGGCTGCTTTGAGAGAAGGTTTGCCACTAAGGAAGGCCGAACATGCTTTCTACTTGGACTGGGCAGTCCACTCTTTCAGAATCACCAATGTTGGCGTCGAGGACACCACCCAGATCCACACCCACATGTGCTACTCCAACTTCAATGACATCATCCACTCCATCATCAACATGGATGCTGATGTGATCACCATTGAGAACTCCCGATCTGATGAGAAGCTTCTGTCAGTCTTCCGTGAGGGAGTGAAGTACGGTGCTGGAATTGGACCTGGTGTGTATGACATCCACTCTCCAAGAATACCATCCATGGAGGAGATCCACGACAGAATCAACAAAATGCTTGCTGTTTTGGAGACCAACATCTTGTGGGTTAACCCTGACTGTGGTCTTAAGACCCGTAAGTATGGTGAGGTCAAGCCCGCTCTTGAGAACATGGTTACGGCCGCCAAGAAGCTCCGTGCTGCACTTGCTAGCGCCAAGTGAGGTTTTTTAACATGCTGGTGGACGGAACGACGAGGATGAAATATCATGTCAAGAGTGACGGAATAACTGTGGTCTGTCATTATATGTTTTAGGTTTTGAACTTGGTCCCTTCTTGAGTATGGCTTTTTGTTTTATCTTGTGTTTTGGGGCTTTTTTTGTTTTTTGTTGTGTACCTTCTTAAGGGCTTTTGCTCTCCCCTTTCAGTGAATCATATTCTAAAGAAATTATTTGTTGGTTTGCAGATGAAACGTAAGATACAAAAATATCCATTCATACATATATTAACTTTTAGAAACTGATGATGAAATCAAGTGTGTAGGAAAATTGGCCCATTAAGTAAAAAACTTAGAAATACTAGCCCATCGAGTTATTGTCTTATGACAGACAGTGCCCATAATTTGTAGTGAACAACCACCCCTTGATCTTGCCGAACCTGGCTGCTGCTTATCTGTCTTTTTGTGGATTGTTACAAGAAACATAAGAAAATTTTTTTTTTTTGAACGGCAACATAAGAATTGCTATAAATAATATAATAATAATGCATTCTTTAAAACAAACTGAAGAACAATAAAGAAGACATTTCTACTTGGTTATTTACCCATTAATTAATGGCCGTCTTTAATCACGTTGTGGTTGCCTTTGCCATTTTGGCCGTCGCGCTACTTCCAGCCACCACCATTGCAACAGATTACGTGGTCGGAGATGGAAGTGGTTGGACCATTGATTTCGATTATCAAGCTTGGGCTAGCAATAAAGCTTTTAAAGTTGGTGACAACCTAGGTAAAATATTTCAAATTACTTATTCAAAATTTTCATAATGATTTTTGATGTTTGACACATTTTAAATGACAGTGTTCAATTATCCGAAAGGCTTGCATAACGTGTTCCAAGTGGATGGTAGTTCGTATGCTAATTGCATTATTCCACCACCAAGCAAAGCTCACACCTCCGGCCATGACATTATAAGCCTCTTGGCCCCTGGCAATATGTGGTTTCTTTGTGGGATAGCGGAACATTGTTCCGAATTCAACCAAAAGCTAGCCATCAACGTCAAAGCATGATAGCTAGTTACCAAATGGTGCTCAATCTTTGTGGTTACCGTTCTTATAGATGGATTAATTAGAAATAAGAATTAAGATGTAATATTTTTAAATAATGTTTGATCATTGTTGACAATATAGATTTGTTTTCTTCTTAAACGACATGTTGATTATGGGTTTAGACATAGGTACGCAACTAATCGACGGATCAGACTTTTGAATTTTTTGTAATTGATTTTCTTTCTGGCAAAAGCTGAGCTAGTATTGATTTTATTAGATGACATCTGATTTGAAAGTAGAATTGTGAGAGGCAAGAAAACTCCAAACTGAAATTACAAACTATTTGTACAAATTTTCGCACTAGCGTATGAAATCCGATGCGGATCGTCGTTGGGGAAGATCATGATTGATGACCTGCAATCTAGAAACAAGAAACACTCATGTTAGAATGGGCGCAAGGAGTAATCCCTGCGAACCACCTCCGGAGTTACAATAATTATGGGTGTTGTCAATGTGTATTGAAAGTAAAGGCGATGAGAAGTTGGAATGTCTATCCCTTCCTCCTTTATCGTCGTTTTCCTTTTATCTGAGATACGCAAGTATACCTAAGTAATTGACGCGGGTAGAAGATATAGAAGGGATATTATCGAATCCTCTGTATATCGAAAGGAAGGGATTTGAACGAATCCCATTTAGTTTGAGAGAGATTAGCTTGATCATGGTATGAGGTATCACGTCCGTGATTAGGAGATATCACGAAGACAAGGCTTCGTGTGTTACTTGTTGAATTTCCCGAAGGTAGTCTTCGTGAGTATTGACACGGAGGCTTATGTTTGCGAGTCTTCGTGGAAACGAAGGCAAGGCTTCATCCCAAAGGTGAAGGTTATCACCGATCTTCAGAAGTACGAAGGTCAAGTCTTCATTCTGAAGATGGGTATATCATCACAAACATTGATTTGAAACTACAGATATCGACTTGAAACAATGGACATTGACTTGCAACTGACTTTTTTATTTTTTACACTTACACAAACATCGACACCAAATCCACATGTATTTACATCTTGTCCATTATAGGACCCGAACTCACAACCTATTGGTTGATGACGGTTATCACACGCACCACTTGGACTTTAAAGTCCAAGGCCTTGACTTGAAACTGACCATCACTTGATAGTTTTGATCACATGAAATTGACTTGATAAAACATATTCATTTCCATCGAAACTTGCAATTGAACAAGCCTAAGTAGCTTTTTTTTTGAAAGTGACTCTTTTATTAACAATCATATCCACCAAGATGACGATACAAAAACACTTACAACTTGCATAAAACAATTATACAAGATTGAATCTACACCAATCGATCCAACTAATACTTTCATTCTTTTTTTTTTTCTACACGAAAGAAAAGCCAATGCTTTAGTACTTTGCACAATGTTCTCAGTATTGATACTAGAATTCGAAAAACTTCGATCATTCCAATATTTCCAGATATACCAACACGTCACCATCACAATTCTTTTAAGAGCCTTCTTTTCTTTCTTTCTCGTGAATCTCCACCAAGTCCTTGACCATGAACACGAAAAATGGGCAAGCCTTACACCAATTACTAATGTTACTCCAAACCGTATTCGCCACCCCACATGCACAAAACAAATGACGCGCAGTTTCTTAGGCCTCATTGCATAGTACACAGAACCCGTCACCAAAGTTGCACTTCCTGATACTAAGAGCCTTTAAAGTAGGGAGACGATCCATGTCCAACCTCCACATAAAGATATTAATCTTAATAGGAACCCAGTTAGACCAAGAGAGAACATACCAATCTCTAACCGCCTTCACTGTCATATCCGTCCCATAATTGCCCTGCCAAATCCATTTGTCCCTAGCTTCAGTAAGTTGGATACCGGCCAAACAAGAGATAAGTCTTTGCCATTCTTCCACCTCCTCAGACGATCGAGGGGATTTTGACCAATCCCAGTGAGAAGAAAAAATACCGGCGCCCCCATCAAAACGATCAACCACTCTGCATTTTTTTTCTTTTTTCGAGCCTAAAGAGCGCAGGGAAAGATATTTTAAGCGGCTTGTTCCCAACCCACGTGTCCAACCAGAACCTTATCTCATTGCCATTTCCTTAAATGCCTTTCAAAATCTGTTTCAGCCCCAAATCAGAAACCTTAATTGTTTCGATTGCTTTAACAATCGACTTCCAAGTTCCAGACGGAGCACTATTCACCGGAAGAGGACCCCATCATGCTTGAAAAAGGACAGACCAACATCAAGCTCGAACAATAATGAGATATTCGAGTTCAAGTTTAAATACACTTTTAAATAGTTATTTGGATCCGAGTTAAGTAATTAATAAACTATACGTGCCCAAAACTCGGGCTGACTTATTTACACCAATGTTCTAGGGTGTGGAGAATTCCATTTAGTAGTAGTAGTGAGCGTCGTCTCCCTAGTGATCGGATTCAATCTATATTTCTTTATTCTAAAGTGGTTTCCGGTAGGTATGTATATTGGTTTGTTGTTCTGGATAATGGATTACAGATGATTCTTTTGTTTGATTTTCCAAATGCAGAGTTGCTCAACTTTATCAAGTTTTGTTCGATCCTGGTTCACTCATGCATGATGATTTGATTTGATTTGATTTGATTATCTAGTCGATTGACTTGATCATCACTGTTAACATGTTAAGCGAAAACCATACTAGACTCATTGCCGGTTCACATAGTTGGACTCGGGCTTCTGGTATTTATTGTATAACTTTGGGAATACTATATTTGTTACTGATGATAAGAATGACGATCATACTTGACAAAACAAAGACCTGACCTGACCTGACCTGACCTCAAAGAGACTTGATTAGACAAATTTACAATAGTCAAGTGCAAGATGAGATTAGGACGAGAAAGGATGTACCTACATCAAGTGAACTGATCGATGTGCTAAATGTCATAGATACGGGCTAAAAAGTGAACCAAAATCAGCATAGCAAGTCCAATCAATATTGTGATTTTAAATAAAATCAAGTTGGGCTGGGGATACACTAGGTAAATGATTTGAAGAAATTTGTTTTGAAAGATTGTGAATATTGCTAAAACATATCAATTCTTTATTGCAGTGTTCAATGATTCGAAATGCTTGCATAACGTGTTCATAGTGAATGAAAAGTCGTTTGCTAATTTAATTGCAGTATTCCACTGCTGAGTGAAGCTTTTACCTCTGAGAATGATTTAATTAGCTCGTTGGCTCCAACCAAAGCATGGTTTATCTGTGGTGTACGGGGAACATTGTTCTGAATATAACCAAAAGTTAAGAATTGACATCATAGCATTGATTGTATTAAGATTGTTCTTGAAACAATTGTTGTTTAAATTGGGCGATGTTGTTGATTATTGAATTGTGTCGGGACACGGGAAAAATGGTTGTGAAAAAGGATAGACAGTGTAAGTGGCAAAACCCGTTTGAGAAGCCAAATTGCTTGGTGACGGGTTTGCTTGTTTGCGGAATGGATGTAGAACTAGCCGGTGACGGCATCAGAGTATTGAGTAAATTTTCGAACTGATTGAGATTAATTATTTCTTTTAGGCATGGTAGTAAATCATGTATAAAGATTTAAGGAAATTGTATAAAAATAATGAAAGTATTGTTGTTGTATTAGTAGTGAAAAGGTAAATAAAATAAGTATATCTTTACTACCTTATAAAAATTATAGTCCCTATTATTTTTGGAAATGTTGAAATTTTCTATATACGATATGACACAAATACCCCCTTCCTTTTTTCTAAATTATCCCCTCATTTATTCACTAATTTAAATATTTCCACTTAATATACCTAAAATACCTTTAATGAAATAATTTAGAACATCTATCCTTCAACTCTTAAAATAACCACATTACCCCATTTTACATCAATTACATTTACATCAATAGCCTACACTACTCGCTGTCACCCCTACACCGCCGCAGCCGCCACCGCTGCCGCATTGCGTGGATACCATGTTAGTGAATGTGTATATTTATAATGGTAAAAAAGTAGGGAAAAAAATAATAATAAATCAAACGGCTATATAGCCGTTGAGTTTGAAAAAAGAAAAATTTTTTCTAAACAAAAGGTCGAATACGGCCCCACACCCACTTCTTTCCTTTGTCACTTCCTCAACTCAGCAAACCGACGAGCTCCACCGACTAGCCCGTGCCAACGGCGTCGGTTTGGTGATGAAGGTGACGAGCAACTGACGAGTGCGGTTGTCACGGGACTTACTAATAAAAATGGGCATGATACTTTACTAAACAAGGAATTGATTTTATTTCCTTGTACTGTATCCATATATAGTTGGATATATCCGTAAACGTCATAGTATTAGTTTTTGAATTTACAAAATTACCCTTTCGATTTCCTTTTAGAAGTGTTTTATATCACGACTAGATTAAACCCGTGCGTTGCACGGATAAATAGGTATTTTGTCATATAGACAGTTAAAAATAGTATGCTTTAAGTATAATTAAAATATTATTATATGAATATAAATGTAAATTTCTAACTTGAAACTAAGAGAAACAGTTTAATTTGATAAAAAAAAATAAAAATAAATAAATAACCATAGATGGTATGAATAATGTGTTGAAATGAAAATAATCGTAAAAACAATAATAAAGGTATAATAAATATTTTTGAGTTGTATAATTTTTGATATACATATCTATCTTCATGAATATCTTTATAGCCTTATTCATAAAAATATATATATATATATATATATATATATATATATATATTTGTACCACAACTGTAATTCTCAATAAAAGATGCACCTCTATAAGCAATAAAATATAGAATTTTTTTTTTTTTTGAATAAAAATGGTGGTGA
>JAOXNX010000001.1:33941285-33957994 GCA_028566075.1 Solidago caesia
AAAAGGAGAGACAAAGGGGAAATGTGTGGCTGAGATTTGTTCTCCCATTTTCACACAAATCTTCATGTGCACCTGATCACATCTCTATCTGTCATTAATAGAATAGTAATGTGATATTTATAATGAATGTTGTTACATGCTAAGTAAATGGGTAAACAAATGAGGTTTTTTGTTCAAGTATGAAAGATCTTTTTGATTCAGATTTATAGAGGTTAACCAAATATCTTTATGACCGTTTTCGGACCATTTCTTTGGCTATTCTAGGTTATTTATCTAAATGTGTTTCAACGTTGACATCTTTTATAAGATAAAAAAAATGTCTAATTAACCACTAGACCATCACGATGGTTGTTGATATCATACGCTTATATTTGAGTTATTATGAAACTATATACAGCTTCTATTTTCTCCAACATTAAATGCGTTATAACTAGTCCATTCAAAAGTATGATAAAGTTACTAAAAATATAACAAAAGTGTGTAACAAAATTGAAAATCGTTTAATGATCGAGATTTTTAATTTGTATTTATCATCATGATCATGAGGGATAATGTCAAAAACTAGACGTTAATCATATCCTTAAAACCCTCCAAAGATAAACAAACACATTCACACACACACATCCCTATAAAAACCATCATCAGCTTCCCACATTCTTCAATTTTCATCTCCTCATTTCACCATTCTCAATATACATACGCTCAACATTACATTCATAATATTCCCTGTAAGCTCAATCTTTCTTTTCAATATGTTTTTTATTTCTTTGCCTTTACAGATGTTATTAGATTATGAGGTTTTGTGGGGTGGTCCTAATAATGTATGATTTTTGTTATTAATTTTGATGATTATGATAATATCATAATAGTGGTTTGCTTTGTTTCTTTATATGATATGATTTGCTGCATTGTTAGATCATATAAGAGTATAAGACTAATAATGATACCCATATGTTCAAAATCAATTTTTTAAAATATATTTTTGTTTGCTGTTTTTTTTTTTATTTTTTTATTTACTTAGGGTCCGTTATTCAAAATAGAATAAAGAGTGATATATAATATACTAGAGTAATTTGGTAGTAGTAAAAATATGAGTACACGAAGACAGAATCAATGGTGAACATTCACAAAAAAGTGAATAGCTTCTGAATGTTTTCACATGTATACACCAAAAAAAAAACATGTTTTTGGCTTTTAGTCCATTGTATTATTTTTCACAATTAAAATATTCATCTTCTATTTCTATTGGGTCCACAAGATCTTAAGGTTGGGAAGATGTGAATAAATTTTGTAAGTTATTTAAAGGTGCTTTTATTCATATTTTTTAATTTTTGGAATTATAAGTTCCTGTTAGTCATTGTATAGTTAGATATATGTGTGATGATATTGGTTTGATTATGATTTATAAAGTTTGCCTAGTTCCTTTATGTTAATTGTTTTAGATGACCATCAAGTATCTCCCTGCCTCGAGTAATGACGACGATGATAGTTCTGAATATGGACATTTCGGACATCTTTACTTTAGGTGAAACATTTGGACCCAGATGTAACTTAATTATGACCCATATGTGTATTGGATGATGAGTTTTTCCTAAAAGCTCAAGACCCTAAAATAAAGTTACGCCACCTCTAGCTGCTTTTGTCAAACATACCTTACTCGTTAGAGTAGAAATCTTATATGAATCTTGACAATGAATTTTAGCTTGTTTGGCCCCAAAAGACAAGTATAATCTTTTCTCAAAAAAGGAGCAAAGGTATTTAGTCTGATGACCAATGGCTTGTAGTTCTATTTTCTCCCAAATGTTCTACAATTTGGACTTTTCTTGATAAAATTTAGCTACTTTGGCTTATTTATTGTTTATTTCATTCTTGACTTATTAGTTATTAAAAGAATAAGATACCATAATATTCATAAAGGCTGAAACTTTTGTAGCATGACATTTTCTTAACCCCCAATGGTAAAAAGTAACTGGGAAAATATTAATCTTCATTTGTCAGTTCATAAGAACAATGGACAGTTTGTATTCTGAAGTCAAATTTAAAAAGTTAGTTATTTGCTTATATAAAAAGTCAAATCACTTGCTTATAGTTATATTTTGTGATTAATGAAGGTATAGGAGCTGAAAAATGGCAAAACTTTCACCTTTTGTTTTCGTGATGCTTGTGATATGTTGTTATTGGACTACCATGGCTGCAGAAGAAACCCCGAAATACAAAGATCCGAAACAGCCTATAAATGTTCGAATAAGGGACTTGATGAAACGAATGACTTTGGAGGAGAAGATTGGTCAAATGACACAAATTGACCGATCTGCAGCTTCGGCTGATGTAATGCAGAAGTACTTCATAGGTAATTAAACGTAATTAGTTTTCTTTACTCGTTTATGATGCTTTTGTTTTGTTTATAATTTATAATGCTATTGGATTATGCATGGGCAGGGAGTCTATTGAGCGGTGGAGGGAGTGTTCCGGCTAAGGAGGCTTCCCCGGAAACATGGATTAATATGGTTAATGAATTCCAAAGAGGGTCGTTGGCAACCCGTTTAGGCATACCGATGATTTATGGGATTGATGCCGTTCATGGCAACAATAATGTCTATAAAGCCACCATCTTTCCACACAATGTTGGCCTTGGAGTGACAAGGCAAGTTTTTATTTTTATTTTTTATTAAAGGCAACTAATTCTACACAAATTCCACCCATATTTACAAAGCGTCCCACCATGATACAAGAACCCACAACAAGTATTAATCTCATAAAAATTGCAAAATGCCAAGTTTATTTGTCAAAGTTACTTATTTTCCCGTCAAATAGTTTAATACTTTTCATGTGATTAGCATAACTATCTCATGGAAACAGTAAGAAACATTGACGGTATTGAAATGTGTTTTGGACATTTGACAAATAGCTGCCCATTTATGTCAATTTTATAGGGACCCGGCACTGATCAAGAAAATTGGAGCAGCAACTGCTCTTGAAGTTCGAGCAACAGGGATTAACTATGCATTTGCACCTTGTATCGCGGTAAAAATGATTTCGTGACATTGTTCTCACAAGCAAATCTTCATTCTCCTCAATCATATGAACAGTACCAATAAGTTAATCATTGATAAATGACAGGAAAACATATAATCTTGAAAACTTGTTATTCGTTATCCAATTTACAGGTTTGTAGAGACCCACGATGGGGCCGCTGCTTTGAAAGTTATAGTGAAGATCCTTCCATTGTTCGTGCAATGACCGAGCTTATACCAGGACTACAAGGAGATATTCCTGATGGTCGAAAAGGAGTACCTTTTGTTGGCGGAAAGTAAACCCCTCCCAACGCCTCTAATTTTTTACATAGTCATAATCATAATATGATCTTTATTGGCTTTCTTTTAACTAGAGAAAAAGTCGTGGCGTGTGCCAAGCACTTTGTTGGCGATGGTGGCACAACAAAAGGCATTAATGAGAACAACACCGTGATTAACCAGCATGGATTATTGAGTATTCATATGCCAGCGTACTATGATTCGGTACGCAAAGGGGTTGCAAGCATTATGATCTCCTACTCGAGCTGGAATGGTGCAAAAATGCATGGAAATCATCAACTCATCACCAACTTCTTAAAAAACACCATGAAATTTAGAGTAAAACCCCGATATTTTCTCTATATATTTTTTGTTCAAATCTAAATGAAGATACCAAGATTAATCTTTTGATGTTTTTGTTGATCTTTAGGGATTCGTGATCTCAGACTGGGAAGGTATCGATAGAATTACAGATCCGCCTCACGCTAATTACACTTATTCTATTTTAAAGAGTATTGAGGCTGGTTTAGACATGGTTAGTTCTTGATCTGTCCAATTCTTTTTAGAGGTGGCAATTTTAACCAAGTTACTCACGGATGGGTTGATTTTGGGTTGTTTTTATCTCCTATGGCCCAAAAAAAAAAAATTCCAGCTAATAAGCCAAAATGTGTTGAATGAGTCGAAAGTTGCCAGAGGTGTAGTTAATGCAACTTCCCCAAATCTTCACATATTAGTTAATGCTTTACATATTAAGAATTTATTTTTTATTATAAAAAGGAGAAAAGTGTTTGCAGGTCAAACCAACTTAACATGGACCATTTCTACCCATATGAGGTATGACCCATTTCAACCCGAACCCCACTTTGATTCTTTACCCAACCTGACTGACTTGCCCATCTTACCACCTCTAGTTTCCTTGATGTATTCATTTTTGAAAAGTTCACAGAGTTAGTTATGCAAATGCATTAAAATATTTGGATTGCAGGTCATGGTACCGACTAATTATACAGAATTCATTGATGGGCTGAGTTGTTTAGTGAAGAATAACTTCATACCCATGAGTCGAATTGATGATGCGGTTAGGAGGATTTTGCGTGTTAAATTTGTGATGGGTTTGTTCGAAAACCCATTGGGAGATTTCACCATGGCCAAATACCTTGGAATTCAAGAGCACAGAGAACTTGCTCGGGAAGCTGTTAGGAAATCACTAGTTCTGCTGAAAAACGGTAAAACTGCAAACGAGCCATTGCTTCCTCTCCCAAAAAAGTCAAGCAAAATACTCGTGTCCGGGACCCATGCCGATGATATTGGTTACCAGTGTGGTGGCTGGACCATCGAGTGGCATGGACAAAGCGGAAATATCACAAAAGGTTTGTGTTATTTGTTGTATGATCAATAATCAATTGGTGGTTGGGTTACTTGTAACAACAGGTCAAAGCGGGTAAATGTTTATGCAAAAAGTACTTTCTCTAAAGGAAGTTTTTGTTGAACAATTAGCGTTGTCAAATATGATCATAAAATTTATTTTACAGGTTTTATGCATTAAAAGTACATTTTTGAGATGCCTGACCCATATTCTTTTTAGCTAGTATTATTGAGTTTATTTTATCCGTTTCACCCTTGTAAAGAAGAACTTCGATCTATTTACGAGTAAATGGGTCAAATTGTCACCTCTAAATAATGATCACATTCAACATAAAATACCATGAAATAATCTGTTTCTTGCTAATTTGACAGGTACCACAATTCTAACCGCTATAAAGAACACAGTTGACTCAACAACTGAAGTCGTGTTTCAAGAAAACCCGACACCCGAATTCATCAAGTCAAATAATTTCTCATACGCCATTGTTGTAACCGGCGAGCACCCGTATTCTGAGACACAAGGAGATAATCTGAATTTAACCATTCCTGATCCAGGCCCGAGCACCATCACGAATGTATGTGGGGCCGTGAAGTGTGTTGTGGTGCTCATTTCGGGCAGGCCGGTGGTGATAGAACCATATATTTCTAGCATGGATGCATTGGTGGCGGCTTGGCTTCCTGGAAGCGAGGGTCAAGGTGTGGCTGATGTGTTGTATGGTGATTATGGTTTTACGGGTAAGCTTGCACGGACATGGTTCAAGACAGTCGATCAGCTACCGATGAACGTTGGCGACTCACATTATGACCCGTTGTACCCATTTGGATTCGGGCTTACCACTGAACCGGTAAATGAAGTTAGAGGTTAACTTATATATATATGTTTGAGGTTTTAAGAAATCCTCTATGAGTTAAGTTTTATTATTAGAGATTTCATTAAAGTTTGTATTTAATGTTACTTTGAATTCTCTGTATAATTGTTTTATAAATATTTTTTATTTTTATATATATGTGTAAACTTACTTTGAATTCTTTGTTGGCATAACTGATACAGGGGATTGAAGATAATTTGTCACTAAGCCTTGATGTAAAAGTTAGTAGTATTAATTCAGCCTACGCATGAACAATCTTTCAAGTGTGAAATGCCTTTGATATGTAAATATTATTATATGCATTCATTCTTCATGATTCCTTATAAAATATATCTTTTTGTAGTGTATTTCCAAATGTTTGATAAACAATTGACTATGTGATATTGGATAACTTATTATAATTAGCCATTACAATCCGTATAGATAAAATGTTTATTCACATAATTATCTTATGTACACAACTTTATTCTTGCCATACACAAAATATATATACAAGCAGTATACAGCATCATATACTGCATACATTTTTATATATAGTAAAATAAAGGTGGGTAAGGATCACCTCTCTTATAAAAATTAGGTATATTTGGCATAAAACTTACGAGAGCTTGAGTTTATGGTTTTTATTAAAATAAAGCTTATTAGTTTTAATTGTTTGTGGCATAAATTTTAAAAGCTTTTGAAAAGTATAGACACTTAAGCTAAAAGTTACTTAAATAGCTTTTAGAAATAACTCGAGTTAAAAAGTAAATTAATAATTAATTTATATATAACAGTTTGATTTTTATTTGTTTGCTTTTTAGGTCATTTACATTTATAAACTCCAACTAATTTGTTCAAACATTTTTACACAAACAAAAGTTCAACATACAAGTTGTAAACTTATCCAACAAACAAAATTTCAACATTTTATTTTAATTTAAATGTAGTTTAACTGTAGTTTTTTATTTAATGGAATTTTAGTTTTTGTTTTAACTTAAAAATAATAGTTTTTGGCATGTTAACAAGCACCACCCCTGTTTTTTCTGACATGTTTCGACGAGTTTTGGCATATCCAATATGACATGGTGTGATTGGTTAAAAAGATGCCCAATTCTCAAGTCCGAAGCTAGCACGCGTACTTCCAAATAGTGAAACAAAAACATATTTTGGCGTAACATTATTACCATGCAAAAAATATATAGTGATCGAGTGTGTGTATATATTTAATTTAATTCAAGTAAAAAACGTGCCTTTCACGGTTCTTCTTGTTTAATTTTGTATGTGCATCTTTGCATGTCTCTATATTGTTTCATTCTTTCTCACATTAAACCCAATTTCAATCAATCAATCTCTCTCTCTCTAGCTGTTTTTTTTCTTCTTTTTATTTGTAAATTACCTCCAATCCACCATGAATGACCTATTATCTGTAAGTTTCTTTAATCTTAATTCTATTTTAATTATGACATACATAGATAGATTACACTGCACTGATTCTTTAATCTTAATCAATTAAGATGTTTTTTAATTAATGCATATTCACATTCATTAAGATTACTATCGAATGCACCTACACATATATGGTTATGGTTATACATGTAAAACAAAATTTAATGACTCTAGTCCCCTTGCTAGTTATTATATCATTAAAAAAAAAACATAAAAAAATTGTTTTTTCCCTTACCCTGATTGACATCAATTAGCCGACCACCCACTATGCCAAAAAAGGGGAGGTATGGTTGCCAAACCGATGCCGGCTGCCAGCTCAGCCCGACCCCTGCCCACCCATCTCCCATACCCCATGCTCTTAGCAGTTTAAGTTATTAATGAAATGTGCATCTTTTGGATATCTAGCATCTTTTTATTCCTATTTTTGTTTGTATTTTTTTTAGTCCCATTTGTGTCGACCATGTAATATACTTCATGACACTGGGTTTCCCTACAGATTTTCTGATTACTTATTTTCAGTGTATATATTTTACGACATATGTAGACATTTGGTAGCCCTCGAAGATGCAGTTACGGTGGTGGAGATATTGAATCAGGAAAACGATCTGCAGAGATAGAGTTGGACGAATTTTTTAAGAAGGTTTATGTCCTAACTTTATCAACCAAGTTGAATTTAGTTTATCAGGCTTTGTGCTTATTTTGAATTCTTAAATGAGATGTTAGTGTAACACATACACTTATCAAGCTCTTCCTTTCATTAGGTTCAACATATCGAGAGAGAATTAGAACAACTCAGTAGACTTCTAAAGAAACTACAGGTATCCTCGCAGCATCTTATTCACACGAGAATTTTTTTTGTAATAGACAACATCTTCGTGCAAACTTACCTTCATCTGACCATAATTGAAGATGACTAACGTTATAGTGTTATCGCCTAACAAATCATCTACACAGGATGCTCATGAGGAATCAAAAACCGTAACCAGGGCTGCTTCCATGAAAGGTAATCTTCAAGTAGCAGTCATGATCACCGACTATTTTACTTGTTTCTACTTGAAAAATAGTACTGGATAAAGACATCTTGGATTGCAGTTGACTATTGAAAACTTACAAATGACTTTGTTGATTTGCAGCAATCAAGCAACGAATGGAGAATGATGTGAATGAAGTTGGGATGATTGCGCGTGTTGTTAAAGCAAAAATCCAGGAACTTGACAAGGAGGTTAGACTATAAAGACTTTATATTGCACTCAATCCTCATATCTTGAATTCTTCAAACTCACGAATTCTACTTTAATTTGGACTAAGAATGTGGCCAACAGACAAAAAGCTGGATGCGGACCAGGAACTGGAGTAGACCGATCAAGAACAGCAACTACACTGTAATACATCATACTACCTAGCCTCTTGATTAATCAATTGAACTCTAATAATCTACTTTTCTATCTGTTGATACTGTTCTTGTTGACAGTGCCCTGAAAAAGAAGTTCAAAGATAAGGTGACTGAATTTCAGGTAGTTCAGATGCGCATATAATTCTTGACCTTCTTTTATTCCTTCATATTAATTTCTAACCTTTCGGCTGCAATGAACACTTTTCAGAATCTAAGAGAAAGTATACATCAAGAGCATCGCCAAGTTGTTGAGAGACGGGTATTTACAGGTGACTGAACACATCTTAACGTTAGAAGTGGCAGTTGTGACCAATTTATTTATGAATGGGTCGATTTGGATTCTGTTTATCTCAAACGGACAAATAAAATAATAGTGACAGGGGAACAAGTCAAACATCTATTTTTAAATCACCCAACCTCCTAAATTGTGTGCATAAGATTTGGATTCTTGGTGTAATACTATTATTATCATAAATAGCGTCTTATAATTTATTAAATTTGCTTACGAGATGCACAAAGTTTTTGCGGGTCAACCCAACCCTCACCCTTTTAAACCCTAACTTGCTTTAACCCATTATCTGCCCATCTTGCCACATCTATACGACGTTGAAGCTATTCTTCAGGACACAATGCTGCACCTTATCTAACTACATGTTATGTAATGGGTATTTGATATCAGTGACGGGAACCAGGGCTGATGAAGAGGTGAGGTATCATTTCTTTTAGTTATCTTGAAAATGGCATCCTTGCGCATACAACATTTATGCTGATTATCCCATATTTTTGACTAGACCATTGATCGACTAATAGAGACAGGGGATAGCGAACAAATTTTCCAAAAAGCTATTCAGGAACAAGGACGGGGCCAGGTTAGTTCATAATGTTATTTTCACATTTTTGCAATAGTGAGAGTTAGTTCCCTGTGTGTGTCGCGACCATGTCTAATTTAATATTAAGCCTTGGGATGTATTTGCAGGTGGTTGACACACTAGCAGAGATCCAAGAACGCCATGATGCAGTAATAGAGGTAGAAAGGAAACTTCTTGAATTGCAACAGGTATGACTATATTTCTAAGCAAGAACACAATTGAATTAGTTATTATATTATATGACATGACCCACTCATATGGATTCAATGCTTGCAAACTACGGTGATCTTTAGACCTAAGCAAAGTCTATTCAGACATTTAATATTTGATTGCGTGTGTTTCATTTATATTTTCAAAACGGTACCCATGGTTATATGAATGAAGAGAAATTGGTATAAACAAACAAAACCTAAACAGTTCAATACAACTACTATATACGCACCAACTACTAATTTGTGTCTTATTTTTATACTGGACTTGATCCATAAGGGTTCGGATTAACTGAAAGTGTTGATTCATTTAAGTGTGTCAGTTTATTAGATCACGCTGATGATACAATTCTCATCTAGATATTAATTTGGTTTTTTTTTTCCTGGTTCTTGCAGATATTTCAAGATTTGGCTATATTAGTGGATGCTCAAGGGGAAATGCTAGACAACATAGAGACACATGTAAGTCTAGACCAAAGAACCATGAAACTAAAAGAATCAAACTAAACCTAAATCGTTAGTTTTGGTTTTGTTTTACGATGCCTGGGTTCTTTTTGTTAGGTTTTAGATTTTAATTCAGAACCAAACCAAACTGACCAAACTAATACATTGAAGTGATATACCTTGTTTAAAATGAACATAATAATTCTCATATATGTCAAGACTTTAGATGGTTTGATTTTGTTAATATTTTTAATGACTCGTGAATGTGTTATGTAGGTGTCGACTGCAGTAGATCATGTGCAAAATGGGAACAAGGCCCTTCAGAAAGCAAAGAAGTTACAGAAGAACACGAGGAAATGGATGTGCTTGGCTATTATAATTTTGCTCTTAGTAATCACCGCTGTTCTTGTTGCTGTACTCAAGCCGTGGCAGAATAACAAAGGTGCTTAGACCTTTGCCAATCCAGTAGGGTTGTTGTATCTAAATATACAGACATTAGATTACCTTATTCTTCTACAAACTTACAGCATCGGTATTATCTTGATCATAGTTACCTATTTGCCTTCACTATAGTTACCTTTTACGTTTCTTGGATAAAAACAAGACCCACAAAATAAAGAAGCGAAAACGATGAGCAAAACAAACAAATCATGGACATTTTTATAATGGATTAAATAGTATGAAAGACTGGTTTTGTCAGCCATATAAAAGTGCTACATAACCTAAAAATGTCACGTTTTAACTAATATTCACAATGAATCAAGAAATATAAGAATCATATCTCTACTTCTAACTCAATGGAACCCTAATAGAACCTCTGCGAAGCCATAATTCATACATAACCATGTAAAAAGCATCATAATCAACAGGATTAACATACCAAAGGAAATGTTTTCTAACCTCAAGCACATTGCGCTGCAACTTAGCATACTCATCAGGACTTATATCTGCAAGGATTCTTTGTAAAAATGGGATGTCTAATGTGGCAACGATTATTGAAAAGCTTTTCCAGTTTAGAATGTCTGCAAATGGAAGATCATAATGGTTTGCAATGATCACAGGGACACAACCATGATACAATGCATCACCAATACGAGCTGTGTTTACCTCAAATCCTTTGACATGAAGACAGAACTTGCTGTCTTGAAGTGCTTTTTCATAGGGCGTGTGTAGGCGACCAGAATGCACAGAAATGTTAGCGTCATTATGCCACGTATCAACAAGCTTTTGGCGAACAGGGGAGTTAATAGCTCCAGCGAAAAAAGCTAGCTTGTTCCTAAAAAGATCCAGAACTTAGGTTATTTCTTAAAAATATTTGTCCTATGTGCTAGTTGGTGAAAGAAATTATAGGGAATTAAACAACTAGAGTTGAAAACATTAGAGCTTGACATTAAGCTAATATTATATGTTTAATCCATTATCAATACAATATAACCCGAATTGACATGTTTCCAGATGAATGGGCTGAAATTGCTGCCTCTAGATAAAAGTTAAAGTTGTCATCATAATTGTCACAACCGTTTTCTACCAACATGTTCACCATTAAATCTTAGTCCAGCTTATAGTCCAAACCCGGATCCAGATCCAAAAATGGAAAACTTTAGAGCTGAAAACCAAATTAATAAGTCAACCTCTAGATTTTATTTTGAAGAACATACAGAGAATAGCTGTTACCTTTTGGATGATGTAACATTTGGGGAAGCTTCTGGTGCCCGAGGCCAAATTTGAGGCAAGGATACATCTTTATGAGGAACATAAGCAGACGCAAAATAGCTTGAAGAACACACAACTTGAATGGCATTAAGTTTGATCTCCTCTGCTTTAATGATGGCGACCCGTCCAATTGAATGACAAGCAACATAGAAATGGTCGGCACCGCCAGTGCGATTCCAGTATGGATAATTATGACTAACGTTAAAAATGTAATCTTTGATAAAATCTTGAATACCCTCAATTCCCACCCTTGGATCATGTCTTAATCTTGCAATCGAAAAGGGTAGATAGAAAAGATATGCTTTTGAGGGATCTTCAGTTAAAAAATGACTATTGTTAAGCGATTTCTTGAAAAAACTTTCACTAGCATAGTTTCCCTCGGGTTCAAATTCCACCGGCAGTAGAATATTCGCGAAAGGGTCGTTTTTGTCATGTGGGTACATGAAAATCTTGAAACTTTTGTTCATTTTGATATAGTCTTCCATAAAGATGTGTTGATCATGAAATACACTCTCATTTTCAGTACTTCTTCCTGCATATTAACCAAAGATTATATATCTTAATAGATCATCTTCCAACTACTAATCAGGCCGCGATTCTAAGATCAGAAAACCAGAATGCTCATCAATAACAAGAACAAAGAAAAGCAAGTTTAAACACCAAACTTCCAATATTCAAATTGTAACGTATACTTCTTTAATATCAAAATGTGACAGACAAAACATTCAATTATTTATTCAACTACATCTAGTCAATGCTACAAAATCATATGCATAAATTTCCCTATGTTCCAAATAGTAGCAAAACTTTTAAATCAAATAAAAAAAATATGGGCTTAACATATATGCTGCTAGAAGCAGCTTCATATATGCTTTCCCCCTCACAGATTTTTAAATTTTTTTTATAAATTCAACATGTGATGAAATCATTGTGATGGGAAGTAGCAGCATATATGTTTTCCCCAAAAAATATATACCTTTTGCTTTTCAAAGTCAAAGATTCAAGTATGTCTCTCTTTTTTTAGTGATGGGAATATATTATTAGCACCCACATGATCTAAACATCATGAGATGGAAAAAAAATAAAAGGTTCGTAAACGGTCACATAAATACCCGGCTTAGGCCACTTACATTTGAGTCAAAGACTCGCCAGAGTAACCTAAACACCAAAAACCTCGACCTTTTATAATCCTTAAACATTATACAAACTTAAAACATATACATATAAAAATATGTACCTACTGGTCTTCTGAAGGGTTTAACATCTCGACTATGATCATCCAGAGCCCCTAAGTTTGACACCCCAAAGTCAAAATCACGACCGGGTTGACTTTGAATTTGACTTCCAATTGGGTTACTTAAAGTTTGAATCTTTTTTAAAACCTTGTTAGGGTTTTGAAGGAAATGAAGATGATGGGTATTGAAAAGATTAGAAGTTGATGAAATATAAAACAAAATAAAGAGTGAAGTAGTGAGAGCTAATGCAGTGGGTATAAAGAACATGCTTCTTAGTGAATCCGACACTCGCCGGCGGGACAGTGAGTACAGTAAGAAAACTGAACGTGCCATTCCGGCGGTGGCGGTGGCGGTGGCGGTGGCGGTGGCAGTGAAGGCCACCGGAAACGTGTCACGTTCGCCTTATGAAATAGTGTTGGGTGTGTCACACATTTGACATTTCAACTTCACTATAACTCATCAAAGTTAATTTAAGAAATTATTAGATAAAATTGTCACAATAGTCAAATTTTAAAGTAACCACCGTCGGAATGACACGTTCGCCTTATGAAATAGTGTTGGGTGTGTCACACATTTGACATTTCTACTTCACTATAACTCATTAAAGTTAGTTTAATAAATTTTTAGACAAAATTGTCACAATAGTCAAATTTGAAGTTAACCATTACAAAATTATTATTCGTAATTTCGTAACTCATAATCACTATCTCATTAGATAATTAGATAATTGATGTTAAAACTTAATGTTATTGAACTTATATTGTGTTTAAATTAACAATCTTATGGTATTACTTTGAAAAAGTATAGTTCGTCAAAAACCCAGTTCAACTCCGGTCCGACCAGTAAAATTTTATGAGACCGGTTCAGTATTCGGTCTGGTTTTCAAAACATTGATACATAGACACTAACCATTATCTTCAAACTATTTATTTCTCTACTTCAAAGAATGACTAACCCATATTCAGGCAATTAACCTTACTTCGTCCCTGTGAAAGCATTCCCATACCATTGAAGTGCCTCAAGTTATAATTATTTATTTTAAAGTTTTTACTTTATAAACTATTTTTAATTAATATCTTATATTTTAAGTAATAAATGTAAAATAATTCATTTAAATACATCAACATAATAAATATTAATAATACCTTATATGTTTTGGGATGTTACATAGAAGTATGAAAGGCTATACTTTCAAGTATTGTCAAACCTTATATTTTCTAAAAAAAAATTATAAAAGCAGTCAATGACTAACAAGGTATGCAACTGCGTTCATTTATAGTTTTTAGTTAACTGTTGGAATATTTTTAAAAAGTAGATAAAATTGGAACGATGTGTGATATTTATTGTTTTAATTTAACTCGGTTTTAGCAAATTTACTTAACCCACAATTTTTTATCGGAAGTTATTTTACATGTTACTAACCCCGTTCATATTATCACATGTAGTTATATTTATGCCCCATATATATTGCTTTTCTGGATCCGCCTCTGGTAACAAGAGAGGCTCAAATAAGTTATATTTGATAAAATATAGAGTAAAACAATTATTTATTTTTTTTTGAGGATTTGTACGTTGTGCATTCCAAACAAATATCATATAAAAATTGTACGAGTGAGTAGTAGCTTCCTAGTTTCCAAAAAAAATATTAAAAAAATAAAAAATAATCATCAATGAGCGAGATGACCATATACGATACGATACCACAAAATCCAAAATTACCATTTACCCCACTTGCAAACAGGCAAAATATATTGACCACATCCGTTCCTCTTACCTATTTTCTCTTAGGCCGGTTCTTAGGTTACTCCAAGTTGCACGACGTGGTCTCACCTTGAAAGATGAGATAGGCATCGCCTTATCTTGGAGCTCATCTTGGGAGGGATCGGCGATAAAATGAAAGGGTTAGACAAGATTTTGTGGGTCAAGGTGTGTGTATGGTGTTTATTTTTTATTGGGGATAAGGTGAGGATGAGTATAATAAGGAGGAGGTGTTATTGGATGTGTTTTAGAGAGAGAAAGTTGACGTGACAGTGAGATGGCAGTGATGATGAGGGGAAGATGAATACATGATAGGGAGAGGCCTTAAGGGCTCGGCGTAGGTCCTTCATCTTGCTCGACGTGCAAGATGTGATAGGCACGAAGTCGGCATCATCTCGGCGTAGCTTGGGTCGGCGTAAACAAGAAATGGGTGGACGAGTATTTGTGGGGCCATGATTAACGTATATGCGTGTATGGTTTATAGTTTTTAATCGGGGATGAGTTGAAGATGAGGGTATGATAGAGATGGAGTGTTCTTGGGTGTGTCTTGGAGAGAGAAAGCTGATGTGACAGTGAAAATGAGGAAAAAATGACGACATGATAGAGAGAGGCCTTACTGACATTCCAAAAACAAAACAAAACAAAAAAGAAGCTATTCCTCTTGCTAGCAGGAACTATCAACACTAAAAAAAAAAGTAGCTAACAAAAAAAACTATTCTCTCTTCCACACTCCATTTATGCGTTTCAGAGTGCGTTTTCTTCCACCATTACTCATTCTCAAACCCTATACATGCCATCAACTCCTAATGCCTCTGTTTAATACTAATCAAGTAAATCCTACTACTATTTCATTTACATAATAATAATAACAATAAAATTAATAATTTCTTATAATACATAATCGATTAAAGGAAAACTAAAAAAAATGAGAGAAAGAAAACTCAGTGTTCGCTTACTGCTTGTGAAGCTATATATATATAAAAGGATTGAAAATATCACTATATATATAAAATCATTGAAAAATTTAATATAGTTATTTTTAACAAAATTCAGTACATATTTAAACTAATTTCTTAAATTGAATATTAAATACTTATACTCCATGGTTAAGCTAAATACTTGTATGTTACTTTGCGTTTTAAAAGATCAGGAAAACTTTACATTTATGTAAATTAGATTGCGTTTAAAAACTAGCAAATCTGATTAATAATGCACCATTTAAGCAGTTATTACGAATATATCCAAAGGATTGACAACAAGTTCCATTGTCGTCCAGCGGTTAGGATATCTGGCTTTCACCCAGGAGACCCGGGTTCGATTCCCGGCAATGGAATATTTTTTTAACCTCAATATTAATAATGTTCTAATGCTTGTGTTCGTCGTATACATATTTTTAATTAATTTGTTTTCTATATCTTTGTAGTAGTTTCTCCAAGCGTCCCAGATTGTAGGGGTAACTCAATTTCTAACTACTTTAGTGAATTATAAAATGTTACGGAATGTCTCTAACGAACCGTTATTAAACGAAAAAACTTGAGCATATACATTTGTTCACTTAACTAGATAAACAAACATGGATATAGATCTCGTTCGGTCATTTATGTTCGTGAACGTTCTATAATCTGCTTTGTAAATGTTCAATAGTTTGTTTGCTTATGTCCGTTTATTTTTTGACATTTAGACTCTCCTATTTAAACTAATTATACATCTTTTCAGTTTGGATTTTATTTTTTTTGTTTGTTCATGAAAACAAACAATCTAACATGAACACGCGTCTATTTTTGGTTCTATATATGTTCTTCAATTGTGTGCTAGGGATAAACAAACTAACATGAGAACGACCTCGTTTATATTCGTCTAGTTCGTTTATAATAATAAAAGCAACAGCAATGCTCAATCTCATCAAAATCTGGGTATAAAAAAAATGCGATGAGACTACTTTTAAAAAGAACTACAACAAAAATGTGTGGCAAAATATAAGTGTTCATGCATAACTTAGTTTTTGTGTATGTGAATATATCTACCATACAGTTGATGATAGATAAAACATGTTTAGTGATGTGTGAAATCTTGCTTTAAATTTATAACAAAGAAAATACCGATTGACTGATTACGACACACTTGCGGGCAGTG
>JAOXNX010000001.1:33958094-33978039 GCA_028566075.1 Solidago caesia
TACTTAAAACACTATAGTTATAATCAATTTAATGTGTATATTATTCTAGCCGTGCATCGCACGGGGTATAATCTAGTATATTATATTTATGGTTACATCATTTTGTGTGCTATATATGTATTTTTGATTCTTTTAATGCGAATTTAGAAATAAAATGTAAGTTTATGATTCAAAACTATCAAATATGTAATATTTTGGTAAATGTATTAAGATAATCAACTTATATTTTATTTCTAAAAATGTCACATATATATAATTTTACTATATTATGTAATTTATAAAAATGTCCTGACTCTTATAAGTCGAGTCACGAGTCAAAAAGTCAAGTTTTCGAGTCGAGTCAAAAGTCACGAGTCGACAACTACGTCTTACATATAATGACAAACAGACACAACTTTTTATGCACGCTAAAAACAACCCGTATGGCTATCATTAACAATACTTTTTTATTTTTGAAAAAAAATAAATTAATACATACGTGCGAATAAAGGAAATGATATATATGTACACTTCAACCTAATATTATACATTTATACATAACACTCATATCCATCATATGATTGTAAACTATGCAATGGTTACAAATTAACAACTTTTTGTCATTTATAAAATATATAATTATACTTATAATATAATTTTAAATATTTGATAATGTCTTATTTATCTATACCATAAAAAAGTGATTGATAACCAAATTAAAATCATGTTACATTAAAAGCTACAATGAGTTATCAGCCGTTAAAAAAAACCTACAATGAGTAATTTATCACATGCAATACTAGTTTGTTTAAAAAGAATTTAACACAGTAAATTTTAGTTACGTGTTACTTGAAAGCTAGACATTTTATCATTGAGGAATATTAGATCTACAAACTAATTACAAATAAAACTTTACAAACATATGTGACGTGTGATGTGAACCAACCAACAAAGAAAAAGAAAAAGAAAGAGAAAGAAGAAAGAGAAAAAATGACTTGATTTGATTGGTGAAACTTTTGTTTGTAATTAGTTTGTCAACCTAGCATTTCTCTTTCTCATTATTGCAAAGTTCTTCAACAGCCGAAAAAGGATTCATTTTTACTAGAGCGCCCAAGTCCGCTATATATTTGACACGACTCGTAATACAGAAACTATGGCGAATGTATCTATCATCATTGATGCATAAATAAAGATGAAAATTGATAGACAAAAAAATTACAAACAAAAGTTTACAAATTTACGTGTCATCAATAGAACATGAAAAAAAAAAGATTTTTAATTTAATTGGTCCACCTCACATGAGAAATTCAGTTTGTAAACATTTGTTTGTAATTATTTGTAAATATAACATATCTCGATATATACCAACAATTAGTAGCGATTGAACTCCTTCTATGGTCCTATCATCATTTTAAAATTTATAAGGTTATAAAAATAAAATCAAAATTTTAAAAATTCAAAATTTTCTTAAATAAAACCTAAAGTACTTTGTAAAACACTAGAAAAATACCCGCATGATGCGACAGATTTTAATCTTGAAGACGTTTTTACATTAGTGTTGGTTAAACTTACTAAAACCAAGTCATTTTAAATAATTTTTGATGAATAGTAATAAAAAAAACTTTTATGCCACAATATTTGAACATGTCAGAAAATTAAACATATATATTTGAAATAATCTATTTTAATTACTTTGTGTATTAATTATTTTTAATTAGATAATTAGATGATTTGAAAACCAAAAAAAAAAAAAACACGTCGGTAAATTAGTCCGCGTAAAAGTAACGCCCAGTTTGCGTACCGAAACTATATGTATAAATACAACAATACAATCACCGCCTTTTTCATTCGGAATTGTTTGATCGATAAACCGTAACGATCGGAATCAAGAATTGGGGATGATGAATAACCCTCGCGTCGACCTGTTGCCAATAAACTTTAATGGAAAACTGCAACATTTTCTGCATCGGTGGATGAAGAATCGCGAACATAATAATTTCCCAGAAAAAATATACTTTCAAGAAACAACGAACACGACTGAATTGGCTATACATACAAATCTATTTACGGATTAATATGCTCCGATTGGAACTTTCAGTTCCAGAACATGTGGCTGGTATAATGAAACTGCCTTCTTCTTTTTTTACTCGGATCGGATTTATGTTATAAAAAAATCAAACTTTTTAAAGTTTTCTTGATTTGTGGGATTTTCACCATCATCTGATCAATTTCTTGGTGAAATAATAATCAAGTTTTTTTTTTAATTTTATTAATATCATTATTTTATTTTGAAGTTATGTACTTTCTTGCTTGCAAGGTTTTATTAGCAGTCCAATTAGTTTTCTTTATTGGGCATTGAAAATATTTTATTCTTGATTTTTTGAAATTCTTGAAATCTTTGAATTTTTTGGGTACAGGGGGTATTGGGTCTTATCAGGTGGATTCAAGAATTAGGGTTGTCACTTCGGGACTATTTCGTTGTCAAGGTATACTTTCTTTTCGTGTGAATTATATATATATAGTTTTGGATATGCAAATTTAATAAAATATAACAACTTGTAAGTCAAGATTATTCATTGTATTGTTGATATTGATATCACTAACTTAAAGGCTAAAATCTTGTAACAGTATAACCATTCAATTTGTAGTTGTCTTTTATAACCGTTGCTTTTGTTATTATTTATTTTCATGTCTTTTGTTATTTTCAGTTGGTTCTTAGTTATCTTTGTTCTGTTTTATATTTTTTTGGAAAGCCATATGGTTCAGCACTTTCATATTGGCTAACAAGTATTACCTGACATGGGAGGACTTGGAATCCCCGCTGCAACCTGTTTTGTCCGTCGAGGTTCATCGGGTGTATGTTGGTGTTTTATGTAGTCAGGATTTCTTTCTTCCTCAGGCTCATGGTTGGTGCTTGTTTGGACGTATGGGTAATGATATTCAATCATCTGCAATGGCTTTTTTGGTCTCTTATGTTGTTTGCCACTCCCATATATACTATCTTGCAAGTGCCACCTTACCTTTGATGAGATGCAATCTCTTTACTGGAACACCTCAACACCCGTTTCAACCTGATTTGTCCTTTGAGGTTCAGCGGGTGTATTAATTAGGAAGATGATGTAGCAGGGATTGCATTATGTCCCATTGGTGGCTGCTTGCTTGGTGGTATGGGTGATAATATTCAATCATCTGCAATGGCTTCTTTATTCTTTTATGTTGTTTGCCACTTCCATACTATCTTGCAAGTGCCACCTCACCTTCGATGAGATGCAATCTCTTTACTGAAACACCTCAACACCCTTTTCAACCTGTTTTGTCCTTTGAGGTCCAGTGGGTGTATCAGGTAGGATGTTGATGTAACCGGGATTGCATTCTCGGTGTGTTCTGTTGGTGGCTACTTGCTTGGAGGTATGGGTGATATTATTCAATCATCTGCATGTGGCGGCTTTGTTCTTTTGTGGTTTTTGCCAAATTCATTGGTCATTATAACTATGCCAGTTTTGTATTATTGGCAAAAAATGTACTTTTTTCTCGTTTTTTTCTTCTTCTGATACATGCAAATGAAAGTGTTTTGATTAGCTACTTTTCAACAGTTACATGCAATGGCGGATCCAGGATTTTTTGAGGATAGGGGCCAAATTTTTTTTTTTACGAGATTATAAGTTTTCGACAAGGTGTGTAGGGGCATAAGGTATTTTTGGTGCTGTTAGGTGGGCTTTTTGGTTGTAGAAAGGGGCTTGGTTTTAATTTGGTTGGGCCTAGTCATAAAAAAAAAAAAATTTCATTGGGCTTTTTATTTTGAGGGTGGGCCGGTCCCCCCCCTAGTTGTTCTATGAATCCGCCCCTTACTTACATGCCCCTTGACTGGTGTTACCTCCCTTACGAGGATTTGAAATTTTGAATCCCTTTACTTGAACACCTCAACACCCATTATAACCAGTTTGTCCTTTGAGGTTAGGTGGGTGTATAGGGAGATTGTTGATGTAATGGGGACCACTTTCTCGATATAAGGTCTTTCCTTTGTGACTTATATGGCTTTGCTTCGGGATAGTGCTGTTGCTTGTTTAGGGCATTCAAAGTTTCGTTTGTTGTATATGCTAGAGTAATCTATTTTTCTTTTCTATGTGTTAAATTTTAGCAGTTTTCTTGTTATGAAATCTAATTCATTTTATAAAAGTTTTTTGGCCTGTGTTTTTATAAAAAAAACTTGACTTAAAATTAGTAATGTGGGCAGTCTTTACAAGGGAAGAAATAGTGCTACAATATTTGAGTGTCTTTGAACATTTTTAGCAGATTACTTGAAAGTCCTTACTATCTTAATAAACCTTTCGTGTGTCTGTGTGTTCCTTTAGGTCATATGAACTGTTATATTAGAGTTAAGATATTTACTGTCAGTGATAATTGAATATTGTTGGTCGATAAATTCAACGTTCATGAATTTCAAAACATCTACTGCATCTCTTGGTTTCCATCAGTTTCTCACTTGTTTATTCTGGTCCTTAAAACATCTTTGGCTGGTTGTTCCTGCATGTGAATTTACTATTGGCGGTTGTACTAAGAGTCCCTGTTAACGAGTGAGTACTAGCATTCGTTTTGCAAATATGTTGATCTTTGAAGGTTTGAATTTTTTGTTTGAACTGTGATGAGTAACTCACCTTTGAACTTTGATAGTGTTTTTTATTGAAACTGAGAAATGTTATCTATTTGAATAATATTCTATAATGTTTAATATAGTTATTGAGCATTTTTGAGCTTTGAGCTTCCATAACAGTTTTGAAGTTGAAAATTTATCATTTTGAAGTTGAATAACTATCATCTGATTCCTTAGTGAAATACCGTTGTTTTCTTTGTATTATTGTACTTTTATTTGATTTAATGACTAATTCGATGTTACTTTCTTTATTACAAGGTTTCTTAATCTGACATTCCTCGGAGGATTGATTACTTGAGTAGCAGTCAAATCAGTGGCTTTGTGAAAACAGTTAAATTTTAAAATTTTCTATTTGACCCATCATATGATCTCTTTTTGAAATAGTAAAGTTTTCTTTTTGGTTAATTTGAAAGTTACTTTCTGGATTGCTGGGATTGATTAGCAGTCAAATTACAAGGGTTTGTTAGGTTATCTTTTATTTTTTATTTTGGGTATTGGAATTTTTTATTATTAACTCCTGGACTCTTGATTTGTTGGAATTTATGAAATCTTTGAATGTCGGTACAGGGTATTACAAGATTTTTTTATTATTTATCAGATGGTATCAAGAATTGGGGCCGTAACTTTTTGGCTTTTTCATTATCAAGGTATACTTTCTTATATATTCGGATAAGTACATTTGAGAAAGAAAAAAATCACTTATAAGTGAAGATTTCTCATTGTTTCATTTATATCACTAAACTAAAGGCTAAAATTTTGTATTAGTATTACTGTTAAACTGATGTTTAAAAGGATTTTACAAAATACATGTAGTTGGCATGATTCTGATGTAAAGACCAGTCAATGAATATGCAATTTCTATTCTAATTCAAGAAGATTCAGTGAATATTTATGATATCACTTGCTATTCTCTCAGACATTATTCTCCTATGACTTTATAATCTAGTGATATCTATGATATTGGAATTTCTAGACTCATAACATGTCAAGATAACAAGTGCCCTGTATTATCTGAAATGTGCGTATTTGTTTTAAAGAGCAAAACCATATTTTCTTCTTTCTTGTTAAAAATGTATTGCCTGAACTTACTATGAATTTTTTATCCACTAAATGCTTTATTTTGTTATATTATTTCAGAAGGCATGCTTATGAATTTTGTATCTACTAACAGTTGGTTTATTCTGTTTAATTCTTTTAAAACCGTTGCTTTTATTTATGCCTACTTTCAAATCCTTTTGTCACTTTCAGTTGGGTCTTAGGGTATGAAAATTACAACTCTTTCTTTGTAAACCAATTATGTTTTGATTTTCTTTTTAGCAATGGGATTTTTTCTGGTACAAATGATTGCTTTTTTTGTGTGTACTTTTGTTTTAAGTTTGTATGGAATTGGTTTTGGAAAGCCATCTGGTTCATCACTTTCATACAGTCTAACAAGTATCGCCTAACATTAATTGGAATCTCCCTACTAGAACACCTCAACACCCACTTCAACCTATTTTGTCCATTGAGGTTCATCAGGTGTATGTTGGTTTTTGATGTAGTTGGGATTTCTTTCTTTATATGGAGGCATACTGTCGGTTTACATGTGGCCAATGGTTGGTGCTTGTTTGGACGTATGTGTATTGATATTCAATCATCTTCAATGGCTTCTTTGTTATCTTATGTTGTCTGCCACTCCCATACTATCTAACAAGTGCCACCTCACCTTTGATGACTTGCAATCTCTTTCATGGAACACCTCAATACTCATTTCAACCTGTTTTGTGTTTTGAAGTTCACTGGGTGTATGAAGTAGGATGTTGATGTGACAGGGATTGCATTTCTTGACATGGGTCTCTAAATTGTGGCTATGTCCCATTGGTGGCTGCTTGCTTGGAGGTATGTGTGATAATATCCAATCATCTGGACATGGCAGCTTTGTTCTTTTTTGGGTTTTACTTACTTGTTAAGGTCTTTTCAGTTTAGTTTTCTGGTTACAAATGATTGTGTATTTCTTTTTAAATTTTTGACATTTGTAAATGAAATTTTTTTGATAAGCTACTTAGTTCAACACTCACATGCTCCTTGACAAGTGTCACCTCCGAACATGGAGATGTGTGTTGCTAACAGTCTGGACACTGTAGAATTGTACCATCATCTATGTGGTATACACCTTTTCAAATACCTCTAATCTTGTCTGTTTTGTTCTACCAAATGTCTCTCCACATACTCTTCACGAGAACTTACTATTTCTTGTCATTTTGAGTGTCTATCTTCTCTTAATATGGATATGTATGTCCTCCACATACTCTCCTCGATAACTTACTATTATTTTTGGGCAAAGAAGTTACCTCGTTAAATTTAAGTACTTACTATTTCTGGTCACTTTTGATGTCTCTCTTCACTTAATATAGATATATGTATCCTAACTGACGTTTTCGAATTGTATATATTTTGATCTAACATATATAGTAGAGGCAATTTTTATTTGATTTATCATTTATCATAGTGGCTACCCTTTTATGCAGGGGTTTCTGTTAAGCTTATTGGACATTGGCTGGTTACTTCAGCATGTGAGTTTTCTATTTTTGCTTGTATCAGAATCCCTGTTCACAGAAGATCAGGTATCATCGTTCACTACTTAAATTACTAGGTTTCACAGTCTTATTAAGGGTATTGAATTTCTACCCAAAAGGTATATATGATTTGATGTTTGATATAGGTATCTTTTGAACTCTGTGCAGGGGCGTCTCAAGTGCTTAAATGCCTAAAGCAAACTTATGAATTCGGGCCTTACCGATTCAAAAGTTTACTTATTACTCGACTATGCTCGACCTTAGACACACTTTTAACTTATTTGCTTACAACTCACCTCAAAAACAGATTAGTCTTTTTTGTTTAAAAACGAGCTTCTATATATACATAGCACACAAAAGGTGGGTCTTAAAAGATTGAGGGCTTATTGCCCCAGTTTAACAGCTTTATCCCGACACCCCAGATTCTGAGAAAAGTTTATATTTAAAGAAGGGTTTAGTGCGTCAAAATGTAACTAACTATGACCGGATGTATATAGTAGGAACGGACTAAGAGTTTGGACATTGTATATTGACAACTTGGTAAAATGTCCAGATCATGTATTAGGTTACCTGCTGAAGGGGTAGGCGGGTAGCTGGTTACCTGATGATAAGGCTTGCCAACATGGAATATTTAAATTAATAAAGTTTAAAAAATCTCTGTATACATAAAACTTTGAAACAAGTATTTGTTAATAAAGGCTACTGTCCCCCATGCCACCGTCGCCGCCGCTGCCTGCCACACCCACCCTACACCACCGCTACACACCCACTGTTCTAGCTACACACCCACTGTTCTAGCCGTTGACTGTCTTTCTTTCCCTCTCCATTGTCTCGTTCTTGGGTTTTATATCTCGGTTTTGGGGTTTGGATTTTATTATTCAATTGTTAGGGTTATACATCTAGGGTGCAGTTAGGGATCAGTGTGATTCTAATTGTTGAAGATCAGTAACAAAAGTAAATAATAATGATGATGGTGATGTTGATGATTGTAGTAATAGGAAGGAAAAGGAGTTGAGGTCTTCTTTTAGTGATTTGGAGGTGAATAGTGATGATGACAGTTTTGATAATAATAGGGATTTGGAATCAGGTTTGGGGTTGTGTCAGTGAGAAAGGAAACAAAAAGAGCGTTGGAGTTTTGATAATAATGCTTGAAAAAACAAGATTCTTGTGAAGATGTTTACATATATAGGTGTAAATAATAGCGTACTAAACATATATATTTTGAATCTGATGGTTTTGAAATTAAGGACACATAAAACTTTGAAACAAGTATTTGTTAATGATTATGTTTTGAATCTGATGTTTTTGTGGATGGCCGGAAAAAATGGTGTTGCTGGAAGTTGGTCGGAAATTAGCCGGAGAAGATGACCAGAGTTTGAAATCACCGGAGGTCTATAAATGTATTCAACTATGCCTTAATGTCTATTATGTGTATCAAATGTGGCATCCCATATGGCAGTTACGTGTCACTTACGTGGCAGTCTATGGGGCTCCACGTAAGCAAGTTTCCGGTTGCATACATGATTTGGACATTTTACCAAGTTGTCAACATACAATGTCCAAACTCTTAGTTAGTTCCTACTATATACATCCGGGTATAGTTAGTTACATTTCGGCGTGCTAAACCCTTTAAAGAATTTGCTATATGGAGTTTAATGGTTTCCTCCAATGTTTTCGAGTTCTAAAACTTCATTTCAGTTTTGAACTTGAACGTTTTTATTAGAAGTCAAATTGTAGCGCCTCTCTCTCTCTCTCTCTCTCTCTCTCTCTCTCTCTCTCTCTCTCACACACACACACACACACACACACACACGCGAAATCTGAACCAGAGGCAATTCTGAACTTTTCATTAGACTGCAGACAACCACACCCATTGCCACCTTTAATACAGATTTATCTCATATATACTTGAACCCAGAATCTTTTTGGCTGTTGGCCTGTTGGGACACCTTGATACTGAGGCCAAAGACCCTTTAATTCACGAACAGAGTTTGATTCTACAATAATGTTGTGGTGAGGGTTGAAAGTACCATACATGTTTTCTTTTATAGTTAACAACCATTTAATAGGATATTTGGACCTATATTCCAGCTGGTTGTACAACTAAGCTAAAAGTTCAAATTTTCATCCCTTGGTTCTTCGTTAAGGGCATGTTGCAGATTTAAATGATTTAGGAGTTTTATTGGCGAGTAATTTTGTGTTTAATGTAATTCAGCACAGGAGTATATATAGTATGATTGCCAACCTTCAAACATACCGACTCTTTGGAATCCCAATTTGTATACTCGACCAAACATGCAGCCATACAGGATGCCTTGAATTCCTTCATTTTTACATTTTTTTTGAGATTTTGATGAATCATTTCCTTAAAATTCAGCTTTCTGCTACCGGTAAAAGTGATTAAGCAGCCAAAATGGGTAAGTTGTGGTACGAAGCAAAGTGGTTTGCCTTGACTTTAGACTCACGATTTCTGTTAGTAGTTAGTGTCAAATATGATTTTACCACGGGCTAAATGCTTACTGTCTGTTATGATGATGACCTGTTGTGTAATTCTGATATGGTGGCATATAGCTTTATTATTTCATTTCCCTAGTTCTTTTAGAACCTGCTTATTCCCATTAACCTTTTTTGAAAAAGCTTATTTTCATTAGCTGCATCAACAATTAAGTAAACATATAATGTGGTGGTTTACGATGTGAACCCTAGAGTATATGTCAGTTTTCTTCTCTCTTTATTTATTGGCGAATATTTTGCTATTAGGTGTCATGTTAATTTTAATATGAAAACAGACGCTAGAATTAGCCAGTTTTCAAAGATCATGCAGGCGACTAATGGTTCATTTAGGCTTTTTGATTGCTGATACATGATCTCTTCTCAGTAAACACCTGGAGCATACACTGTGTTATTCAGTAAAGCACGTCTATCAAACCCCAAGGAAACTTTCCCAAAAGTGACTTCTGCTTACGCTTATTGATACGGATGTAAAACATTTCCTTGTGTTCTCCTCGTCCAAGATGGCTAAGTATTAAAAACTCACCAAACATAATTTCTACATATCTATCATAGTGGGTGTTATAAGTGGCCATTGTAGAGTTATTTAGATCAATTTTGCATCTTAAAGTAAACACTGGGAAGAAATGTGTATGCGAGTTCACAATGCTAAAAGATCTATCTTTAAATTCAATGCTATGCTTAAAATTCTATTTTTAACTTGAGAAATCCTTGTATACAGGGTTTTGTGCAAGTTCGCTTTTGATAAGAGTTATAACCGATATAGGAAATAGCCATTACGGTGTAACACTTGAAGAGATGCTTGTAAGACCATGGTTGTACTCATTGGTTCATTTTCGGATATGTTTCCAATGCACTCTTGCATTTTTGGGAAATGTTGATGGCTAAACCGAAAAATCAAAAAGCTTGGGTTAATTCAATTTTTTCTTCTATTGCATTCATTTGGATGTCCACTCTTGTAAATGAAAATCATGGATGTACTTGCTGCTAGAATTGACACAATTTTGTGACAACCGTGTGAGCGATGTCTGAGACTGTTCGAAACCTTACTATTGAAAAAATCAAGGTGTGTTTAGTTATAAAAAGCTTTTTTAGTTTTTCGTTTTCATTTTTTAAGAAAATGAGTAGGGATTTTTATCCTTAGAAAACCCATGAAAATTTTGGAAACGTGTTTAGTTGTAAGTTAGGAGTTTTTCATTTTTAAAGCGGAAAATATTTGGAAAATCACATTTTCTCTTTTTTATGTTTTCCTTGAATAATCACTAAACGTACCCTTACAATCTGAAATCCGAGGCTGCGTAGGGAGATTATCAGAATGCATCAAATGTTACAAAGATGACGCACTAAAAAATGCCACAGGAGACATTGTGAGTTTTTGACAATGCTGCCCCATTTTTGTTGCTATATGACAACTTTATATTAGTAAAAAAAAGAAAATTTAAAATTGATATTGAATTGCAAATACCCATCAAAACATGAAATTCTATTCCATTTGTAAGTAAAAGAAATGATAAATATAATTAATTTGTTATACCTATAAGTATGCCTAAAATCTTATCCATTTAACATTTTAACCTTTAGACATCACCAGTAACACTGGCGGATCCAGTGTTGTAGAGGTGGAGGAGACCGACCCAAGCCCAAATTGCTCAAGTCAGCTCAAACTTGATAATTTGAATAGATTATTTACTTGAAATCAACCCAAAAACAAAAAAAGAACCCAACCCAAAAACCAGTCAAAAAACTGTCTTTTTATTAAGGTAAAAAATTTTTTAGCCTCCAACCTTTAGGATTCCTGGATCCGCCATTGAACACCACCAAAGGAAAAATGCAGTGCAATGATCATCACGAGAAGGGAGGTTTACATTGAAGTTGGGTTTGTATTAAGTTCCACAAAAGTGTTGTTTTCAACTTGTGTATGTAGACTTCAAGATGAAGTGTAGAGCAACACTATAAAATATAGTTCCTAGAAATGGCACTTACAGTTTCACCGATGTAAACCTTTTTGCTAAAAATAGTAGCTACTATATATTTGTGAACCAAAAAAACACAGAAGAAAAAAAGAAATAAATAAAAACAGTGCTGAGTCGAATTTAGACCAACCTGCCCAGCTAAAAAAGTCTTTAAAAACTGCTAAAAATAGGTCTAAACTTTGAAAACTGGTATTTTTAAAAAAAATTGGACTAGGGAAAAATAAGACCGCACCAAATTAACCATTACCAAGTTGGTCTAATAGCACTGTGACAAGGAATCCTATTTCCTCATGAGAAGTCTTATGCTCGAATTGTATGAACTTTTTGTTAAAACGGACATATTTGCAACTCATTTTGTCAAACAAGTTTTCGTCAAAAAAATTTTATAAAACAAGTGAATCCAGCATTATAAATGCCGGATTCGTACATGTTTATAATGCCGGATTGGGTTAACCTTTTGTAACGTGGCACCCGACTTTGACCCGTGGCAAGTAAAGGTGAGTCCGGCATTATAAATGCCGGATTGGAGTGTGAGTCCGGCAAATGCCGGATTGACAGGAAGGTACAGAGCCTATGTATGAAATGACAAGTCATTGTTCTCACATCTTCTCACTGAACAAACAGTGCGTATATGTTCAACATCATAACATAAACATATTATTATATAATAAATGTGATAGTATATTACTTGTGGGCTTGTTAATTGCTGTTGTTTATAAACAAAAGTTGTTGTGTACGTACATATAATCTTCCATACTTTATAGTGGCATGTCTCCGATCCAAGGAAGACCCATATCCCCAGATGGTAGTCTCACCTTGTTGGTTCGCCTTTTCGAGTTTTTGAAAATGAAGAGTATGATTAAGCAGACAATAGTAAGAATGTAGGTGGCCATGTTGATGAACCGTTTGTGTTTGTTGTTAAGAATATGATTGAACTATTGAAGAGAGTGGAGTGTGTAAGTGGTGTATATATAGAGATTGAAAGGGGAAAGATTGAACGAATTTAGTCAGTTGGAAAAGTCAAGTAATATAAAAATGTAACATTTAGTTGTTTTTTGTTTGCTGATGAATACAAGAAAGCTTTGTTAATGGATACAACTATTAAGGATATGGCATATGTTAAAAATTCACATGAAAACAGTAAAAATTCAACCTTTAATATAAATAAAGTTACGAATAGTATATAGAGATAAGTACTAAACTTTAACATACATCACTTGTCATGTCACATGTGTCTACTGTTTACTTACAATCCGGCATTTATAATGCAGGATTCAACCCAAAAAGTGTCCGCTCACTCTAGCTTTGCCACGTACACAAAACAAAGTTCAGTCCGGCATTATAAATGTCGAATTCATCCTATTTGTACCAACCCGACATTTATAATGCCGGATTCACTTGTTTCATAAAATTTTTTTTTGGCAAAAACTTGTTTGACAAAATGGGTTGTAAATATGCCCGTTTCGATAAAAAAGTTTCGAATTCTACCCTAAACATAGACATATCTTGGGAGCAGCCAGAGAATTGACTAAAACCAACCACGGGCAAAGTCTAGTTAGACCATTACAATGAACCAACAATGGTTTGCCATCCCGGGTTAACCCTTAACCAATAGAAAACCTTTAAAAAGAAAAGAACGGGAGAATTTACATTATTCTAAACTTATTTCATAGTAATTTCAGCATCGAAAAACAATAAGTACATTCATTTACAGAAGTAACAGATCATCCTAAAGAAATAAACAAATGGCTCGCACAACCTGTAATCTATTAATCCAAGGAAGCCCAACAGCCTCATGATACTATAACAACTTGTGCCTAATGCATTAACAGTTATACTTTATCGATTTGTCAACTTCGCACCTAACCATTGTAGTCTTGTACTTGCTATAGCCTATACCTCATGTATCTCCAAGTAACTATGAAGTATTAAAAAAACATGACACATAACTTACTGAAAGAAAAACATATGCCTGAACTGATCGTTCCTATTACATATCTACAAACACCAATGGACGATCACATGCAGAAATGGAACACTATATACCTCCTTCACCACGGACCGGAAAGTGTCTTTTTCAAACAGTTTCGTTTTGCTCCAGGTTGCATATTCACCATCTCCATAACCTGCTATTATAAAACCAAGTCAAGATTTCCCTTCAAAAGACCTTGATTACACACGAAAACAGTCGAATAAACCACCACAAGCCCAGATATGCTAGTTTTTGTGGATAAAAGAAAGTTTGAACTTCATAAAACATTGAGAAACCTGTTGGTTTCTATCAAAACAACATAGAATATTCAAACAACATAGGATTTCTATCAAGATTTTTCTAACAGGGTTGAAGTCAACAATTATAACATATTTTTCATAAAAGTTTACTTTGTGTCATTTAATTATTTTTGTTTATTTGATTCATTGAACTCTTAAAAGGTCAAAATTTAAGTGATAATTGCCTATACACTTGCGAGGTTTTTGATACAATTCAATTACCTATTTTAAAATTCCTAAAGAGTACTGTATGACTTGAACAAGTTCAGTTACCATTTTAGATTCATAAAATATACAGTGGCCCACACGAGAAAAAAGGTACATGACATGAAACGAATTTTTTTGGAAAGCACACTATACTTTGGTGACGTTAAGCCTTTTTTAGCCTATACAGTGAAAAGAACCTTGTGACTTACTCATCAACACAAAAAAAAGAATATGATTATGCATTACAATAGCAACTTCGAATTTCTTTATCACATACCTGATTCTTCTGCATTTCCAACATCTCTTCCTGCAATATTCGAGTTATGTCAATATTTAGAAGTAATTTATATACCTAAGTGCAAAAATAACAACTAAATGCTTTCACCTGTTTCCGTTTCAGTTCTTCATTCTTCTGTTTCAGTTCCAAAACTTCAGCTTCCAGTTCCATAGTATAAGCCTACAAACGCAAAGAAAGAATAAACATAATGCGTACATGTGTATTTTGTTACCTGAAGTGAAGTGACATCCTTATAACTTCTCAATCTCTGATCACCAAGAGGCATATCCCTATCTGATAATCAGGTCTGTCAGATATTCAATTTTTCATGAAGCCATTTGGTGCATCGAATTTATGGATATTTATATGGCGCGAAAAAATTAAATCTTGTTGTCTCTTTATGTCTAGAAGTGTATTATTTTGGTTTTAAACCACTCTATACTGTAACCCCAAGTAAATTCAAGCATGCATACAACAAGTTATAGTTTTAAAATTACCAACTAAAGATGTGATTGAAGTAAGAATAAAAAAGCTTATTAAAAAGCAGAAATATGAAGGAATTAACCTGCTTACGAGCCCGTGATCTAGCAGCTGACTCTCGATTCTTTATCATTCGCCTCTGCCTGCGTTCTACAACTTTCTCAATGGCACCAGTTCTTCTTCCCCTCATAACTCCATTAAAAGCATAAGGAGCAGGTGACACTGAAGATATATCACCATTACTCTTGGCTAACCCGTCTGATGAAACCGCTGGTGACCCTGCAGCAACCGTGACCCCACCAGGTGCACCCAACCCAGCCATTGGTCCCATCCCGCCATGTAAAGTGGCAGCTGAAACCAAAGTACTATTCATCATGGGATCAGAAAGACCCATAGCTCCATTCCTGATAACAGCACTCCCCAACTGATTACTAGTTGGTATCCCCATCGGTGGAGCTCCAAAAGGCAAGTTGGGTTGCTTTGGAAACAGTTGCTGCTGCTGGTTTTGCGCAGAACGAACCCCATTGCCACTCAATGGTAGATTCACAGACTGAAACGAAATTTGATTACTTCCACCATCATCAATGGCAGCAGCATTCTGAATCTCACCAACCGCCTGTTGAAATCCCATAGCCCCAAACCCGGGGTTAGTTTGTGGATTTGTTAAGCTTGCAAACAACCCGTTATCATTCGCTTTACCAACCAACTGTCCTTCCTCCCTAACAACACCAGCTTTAAACAAAAATTCCTCAAGAGTCATTTCCCCTAAAGTCTGCTGCCTTTGGGGTAAATCCGGTTGCCCAAAACCATTATTATACTCTTTAGACAAATCTTTCCAAACTTCATCAACCGTCTTTTGACTCAACGTTCTTGGCAGCGTTAACGACCCTTGTCTCTGCAAATTTGTCCCACCAACACCGCCACGATCTGGTACACTCGTAGCAATGTTATTTCCAACTGTTTGCATTTCTTCTGCATTCCAAATGTTCTTTAGTAATTCATCCATATTCATAGACCCAAAATCTTTACCAACACTACCCATAGTGTTTTGTAATTCATCAAAAGTCAACGAATATATTGAACCTTGCCTCGCCAATGGGAAGTTGTTTCCCGGTGGCCGGCCGCTACCACTCTTACTATCCATTGGCTGATTTCCAAAGTTCTTGAAGTTCATATTTTGCTACTTAAACAATCCCAATTCAAATTCCTAATATACATACACAAGCATATATACATATATCAGATTTCAATTCCCATACAGTAATCCTTTAAAAGCATCAATCTTTATAATCAAAATCCAAACTTGACTTAAACCCTATTACCAAAAAACTATATCATACTTTGCTACTTAGAGAATCCCAGTTTAAATTCCCAATATACATACAACAACAACTACTGCTACAAGCAATCCAGCAAGAGCGGAGTATGGAGGATGTGAGATAGAGACTGCTTCCAAATAAACCTCTGGATGTTCAATTCCCAATATATATATACACAAACATTTATTTATCAAGTTCAATTCCCATTTAACAATTCTTAAAAAGCATCCAACTTTATAATCAAAATCAAAACTTTACTTAAACCCGAATACCAAAAAACCATATAAAACTCAAATCATCAAACATGGACACAAAATTCACACTGTCGCATAATAACAATTTTCTTGATCTTTTTCTATTTTGGCAACTTTAAATATATAATTAATAACTTCGTTTAAAAAAGGGCTACATAACTTACTAAAAAAGGGAAGCAATTAACATATATTCACAAATAATCCTACCAAAATAGAAAGTACTATGAAAAAAGAAATTACCTGAGAAATTGATGCTTCACTTGAATTTTTAGAAAAATACAGATGAATAATAAATAATAAATTCTTTCCTAAAATGTTGCTATAGCGCACCTGGGCCTAATTATGTTTGTGTTAAATTTGAATAAATAAGTTTGGTGCTGAAAGTGGCAGGTATTGTACCTGTAGGGCGTAGGCAATAAAAGTGGTCCATGTGTTTGAAATTGTATTTTTATAAGGGTGTAAAATATAATATTTAATTGTGTGAGGTTTGATTGGCAGACATTTTTTAACAGGGTGATTTTTATATTGTTGATGATAGTGTGCGGGGTCTACTTTAATGAGAGACGTGGGCGGAGATTAGATGAAGAAGGTACTAGAGATCGTCAAGTGGTGCAATGTGAACCGTCCACGCGTAAGTTGCTATATTGATGGTTTTTGTGATATAGATGTTTGTCTTGTAGTGAATTAGACCTTCTTATGGTAACATGATATAACGAACTAAACTATTTAGAACAATCTTTTCAGAAATGGACTAAGGAGCCGGTTCAACTAGAGAAAAAAACCAGACATTATTTTTATATCATTTTAGAAAAATAATGGTTTGTTCATTTGAAGAAATAAGTATTATTTTAAAAACTAAGAAATGCATCTCAGGTCGCTGCCACTACCATCATCACCATCTCCAAAAGTGGAGCCAACACAGCTAAGGACAGAGCTCGCGCTGTTAAGGACGGAACCCATAAGGTAGATCACCACTAACCGATCATCCCATCACTGATCACCCCCACCAGCTACTTTTTATTAATACCCTTAAGAGCGGAACCCGTATCTAAACACCATCCAAACAATTTTATACTTTTCCATGTGTATTTTTTTCATTTAATCTTAACCCTTGATAAATGTTGATCCAAAAGATAAGATTTGTCCTTTGATTTTTAAATTTTTATAGTTTTCATTTGATTACAACCCAAGAAAAATATAATCCAACAAAAAGATATATACAAAATAGTTGCAAAACAAAACAACAAACAAAAAACCACTTGAGTTAGCTCAAGTAGTCAGCCACCACCTATAAAGCTTAGGCCTCATCATGTGATGTCCTTTAAATGGCGCAGATCTATCCCGCTTGCAAGCATGATTGAGAAATATTTAGGTATTTGTTTAAGTATGGGTATTGGGTGGAGGTGTCTAACTGGAGCATGTGTTGTGTGACATGTACATGTTGGAACCAATGCGGTACCGGGGATCAAAAGGTTCCTTCCGATTTATCTTTTTTTTCAAAACAACAAACAAAACTTGAAAGGGTGGCATGGCATGCATGTTTCCTTTCAAATCAAAGGTTCCATGTTCAACTCTTGACGACTACTGTTTGTTTTAATTTATTTCTTGTTAAAAAACTAATGAAACTATCTGATATATCTTTAATATTCTAAAATATAAACAACAATCACTAGTTTGGTTGGATGGCAAACATCATGTCCCTCAATCTTATAGGTTACGAGTTCAATCCTCTTCCCATGCAAAATGATGGTTCGTGGTTTGATCGGTTTATCTGGTCCGGTTTTCAAAGCAGTGATTTCGACAACCTATTTTTTTCCAAATAGTTTCAAGTCTAAACTTTAGTTGGTTAGAAAAGAATTTCAAAAATGATCATATGGAATTAATTCCTGGTTAGGTCTTTCATATACTAAATAATTGGAACAGAAAATCCTTCTTCTATTTACCTGTTCATGATATATTGAACTTGTTTTCACTAAATTAGAAAAAGAAAAATTATTTGTGTTTATAAACATGCTTCAAAATCAAATTATCTTTCTAAAGGAAATTAACTTTAATTGCAGCATAATAAACTAACAAGATGTTATGACATACAACTATACTAACCTTCAAAGTTCAAACAATAATATTAATTAGGGTTGTTGTGGATTTAACACTTCCCTATTGATTAACTATCCTAGAATTATCATATCACTGCCCTAGAATTATACAGTGATCCTAAATATTATAAATGCGACACTCTAATCATACTTGAGAAAAATCCATCGTTTGAACCCAAACATACAGATAACCACTTAAAGACAATCACTCAATATAAAGCATGGACCCTGGTGAAATCTATCCATGACCTAAACAAACTGACATGAAACCCATCAAAACCTCCATAGTTCGGTCAGACTATCATACTGAGTGGTGGCACGACAAGTTATAAGATCCGATAACGCATAAACTATTTTTCAAAAATAAAAAGTTTTGAAATAATGTGAAATGAATGTTCCCTATTTAAAAAAAAAAACTAATCAAATATTTACCAATAAACAAAAAACAAAGTTATCAAAAAATATTATCTAATCTAATCTAACTACTTTATAATGCATAAGCCTTGTGTCTTAAAATTTGAATATTTTAAACACTTTTAAATAAGGTAAGCATTTAATACACAATAAGGATAAGTTATTTCAAATATATGGCCTATGTTTAATTTTTTTTTTATCACGTTTGAAGATTGTGGCAATTTTTTTTTTATATATTTTTTTATGTTCTATTCATCAAAATTTATTCCAAATAATTTGGTTTTAATGAGGTTAACCAATACAAATATAAAAACGTATTCAAGATTAGAATCCGCCGCATCGCGCGGGTATTCTTCTAGTATCCAACAACTGAAACTCAGCATTTGAAAAAGATTGTCACGTTAACAGCAAATTGAAGATGACATTAAATATATTTTCAACCTAAATTATCATATTATATATTCACTTTTAGAAAGATAAAATAACAAAATATAGCCCGTGAATAATTATCACATCACGCTTTTATCGACAATGTTGAAAATTGGCATGATGAGTGATGATCACATCAAAAATGACATTGTTACCGTGCTCTACGATACATTGTGCCGAAATAAAGGTGTGGTTTAAAGGTAAGATAAACAAAAATTCCTTACCAGTAATGGAGAGGATCATCGTATCCAGTATCCACCAATCACCATCTATCTATCTAGTATCTAATGCAAAGTTCCATTTATGATAGTGGACTATATTTTACAAAAGTTCTTTTCTTTTAACTGTTAATATTTATATTCATATATGATATATCTATTAAATGTAATGTAACGTAATAAATAATGTTTAGTGTCGTAAATATTATAACTACACAAGTTTTAAGTTATTTTCCTATTTTCTTATTAAGAGAGTGATAATTTAATAGAAATTTTTATATATATATATATATATATATATATATATATAT
>JAOXNX010000001.1:33983090-33994474 GCA_028566075.1 Solidago caesia
ATGAAAGCAATCGAAAATATCTAACACATGAATAAAATTAGTTTTGCTCCATTGTCCAGTAACTATCACATCATCCGCATAAATAAGGTGAGACAAAGTGATGTCCCCAATTTTTATGTCGTTGGACAACTTAGCATCCTTAGCATCTTCCATTGCCACATGAAAACCTTCCATCGCTAAGATAAATAATAAAAAAAAGGGCAAGCGGGTCTTCTTGTCTTAAACTGTGTTCTAAAGAAAATCCAGGTGTCGGACTACCATTGACTACGATAAAGGAGCGAGCCGAATGGGTACAAGCCTTTATCCAATTTAAACTTTTTTGACGATAGCCCATAAAAGAGAGAATCGTCATAAGATAATCCCAAGTGACCGTATCATACACCTTAGCAATGTCAACTTTAAAAATCATGGCCTTTTTCTTTTTTCTCTTGAAGTGATGGACAATTTCATTCAGAATCAGGGGCCCATCCAAAATCTATCTGTCTTTTTATGAATCTCGATTGGACCGGGTCAACGAACACATCGATAACACTGGAGATTCGAGAGGCCAGAATTTTAGCAATAACCTTGTACAAAACACCAATTAGACTGATGGGACGGAAATCATTGACACCTAAAGGAGAATAAACTTTAGGGATCAAAGTAATGAAAGAAGAATTACACCCGTTGGGCATCTTCACAGTGGTAGAGAATTCTTTAACTGCATCAAACAAATCCACATGTACAATGTTCCAATACCTCTTAGTAAATCCAAAAGTAAATCCATCCTGACCATGAGCTTTTTCACTGCCATAGTTCCAAACAGCTTCTTTCACTTCTTGTAGAGAGATATCACCTTCCTGATTAGCAACCTGATCAGAGTTGAGAGATTTGAAACGATTACTACGGCCAGTACAAGAAATTGAGCTCACTTTTGAAAAAAATTTGGAGTAGTGATTAAAGAAAACATCTTTGACGGCCTTAGGGTCCTCTATCCATTTACCATCCATTTGACCCCTCTGATAGATAATTGTCTTCTTTTCTTGTTGAAGATACAGTGGAAAAACTTCGAGTTCTCATCAGCGTCCAAACACCACTTCACCTTAGCCTTTTGAATGCAATCTTTTGAGATATTGTCCTCCTATAACCGAATTTTATACATTAGGTTGTTCCTTTCAATACCAACATTCGGAGGCGCAATACCATCATCAATCAGTCTGTCCATTTTAGCAAGATTTTTTCGCATGTCATCATTACTCACTTGTTTAGCTTTTCTCAAGTGATCCCAAGCTTTTATCAAACCTTTCATCTTATTTTTAAAATTAACCATTACAGAATTAGACCTCATGAAATCATCTTTAGACCAGAATTCTTTCACTAAATTTTCAAATCCATCATAGTTAAACCAAGAGTGATAAAGTTTGAATGGAACCGGCCCATAGTCAGCCACATACTGTCTAATAAGGATAGGATGATGATCAACAAAAGTTCGGTGGTGTCCATCATCGAACTAACCTTAGGCCACAGATCTTTAATGAGAAGTCAGGTTAGATTAGAATCTCTTTAACAAAATTTGAAATTTTATGATTGGTCTACCTTTAGTAAAAATTGTTAAATTCGATGCATATATCACTTATGAGAAGTTTAAAAGCTTTATTTCTAATTTATTTGGATAAGTTGCTTTAAATCCGAATCATCTCATATTTAATTGAATCCAAGCAACGGAACCGTATTTTGAATCGGAATTTGGATGAGCTTATAATTGGTTGAAATCCGAATAATCCAATCCAAATAATCTGAACCTAATATGGTTTGGGTTTCAGATATATTTATGATAGGTCAATTCCGAATAATCTGATCATAATAATTCAAAATCCATGTAATCTATCCGAATAACACCATTAAGCCTTAATCCGGTTGTCTATATGTGGTAAGTTCATACTAAATTTGATGTATGTAGAATAGGACAAAACACGCATAAAACGCGTAATGCAAAGATGATGACACAAAGAACAACTATACTATACTATCCAGTACTATAATAAAAAGTGTAAATAAATGAATTAAAAGATGCTTAATTTCCTATGGATTAATTAATGAGGATCTGAACGGTTGCAAAAACGAATCAGTTGAATTTGGAAAATGTATCAGGTGGCCTTACAACGTGATTAGCAACCAACTTGCAATTAAGAACAGCAGGCAAAGTAAGTTTTTTTTTTTAATGGATAGTCAACTAATGACATCACGGAGTACTTCACCATATAAAGGTGAGGTCATGCAATTTCACTCATTTCCATAGTGTTCAACAGACGTCATACATTTCAGAGGAAAAACCCAGACTTATCACTTCAAAGAGTTGAACTCAAGACCTATAGGTAAAAACAAGTGTAAATCAACTAGTTAGACTGACATCATTTACTACAAGGTAAGTTAATACAGAGCAACTTTTTTGCACATTTAATGCTAATGACAACAAACAAAACACAATGACTTAACTATTGGTCAATGATCCCTCACAAAATATTTTTGATATATATATCCAAATTGTATGCATTATAGTGAGTTACTGTATGAAGCATACACTTTTATGTATGACAAAAAAGGTTTGTGTTGGATCACCTTGAAACTCTATTAGACTTGATAATTAAGGGATTATGTGTGATAAAGACACACATAAGGTGCAATTAATGCATCAAATATTTTTTTCAGAAAGTGAAAAATACATTTTTTAAGAAAAGTGTTTGTACTTTTTACTTTTCCTAAGATAAATATTTGACGTATTAATTACATCTTGTGTGTGTCTTTAAGTACATGTTAAACAATCCCTCAAATAAAATCGTTCAAACAACACTTCCAATATTAATGCAAATTCAACTTCCTTCTGTATTTGGATGAAAGAAAGCTTTAATTCGCACAGAATATCACAAACTTGTATCCAAGGTTGTATTGACCTTTAATCACTTAACTTTTTTTTGAAAGGTGCGAATTACTTGCAAATATCGAGAGGTTTAACATATGTTGTTTTAACCGGGTTTACGCTAGAGAGCCCCGTCACTGAATAGATCCTCAATTTAAACTCCTCGATGAGAAATTCTTAGTACCTAGAGATCTGAAGGGGAAGACTCACTTAGATCGACCATAGGTGAAAATTAAATACTTGTGGTCACCCCCAAATATGTCTAGGGTAAAACTCGAACCTGAAACCTCTTGTGAAGAAATAGGTCTCCTTGCCATTATACCATTTGATGATATTTTTAATCACTTAACTAGCTAGGTTACGTATTTCTTTTTGTTCATTTTACTCATGATCCACTTAAGTGTAGTCTAGATCTATATTAACTAAAATTATATTAATTACTCCGTATATATTTCCCGTGAATGCTAATTAGTTTTTATCTTCTTCCACTGATATCAACCACATTTTTGAGCTCACTTAAGGGCAACTATATGGCAACATGAGGAAAATATTTGAAGTCATTGAGGCGGATGTATCACAAAGAAGGGTATGCACTTACATACCCTTTGGGTCATCACTCTAGTAGAAAAAAAATTATTACTTTTGATTTATTAACTCAATTTCTTAACATTGCATACTAAAAAAAGATGGGTGATACCCCTTTTTCATGGACTTTATTTCTTTAGTAGTACAAAGAATAAAATATATTTTCAATTACTCTCAATAATATATAACTTATGGCCATTATTTTTATTTTTAACCAACTAGTTTTTTTCTTCCCGTATGATAAAGAAAACACACCATGCATTAACTTACTTAAACGGATACGAAATGAACATATCTATCGTTCATTTATACACGTGAACATCCGATAATTTGTGTATAAACGCTTATGTTTGTTTGTTTATATTCATTTAATTTTCTTCTTTTAACCATCCACTTTTAAAAATAATAAATTAAAAAAGCCACGTCAGATAATACATGTTATGTGGGAGTCACTTCATCTACTCTATTTGACCGGTCAAACCCGTTATGGTCAAAACGCTAATCAGGTTGATAACTGTTATAATCAAGTGTTTAAAAATAAGGAAAAATATCATATATCTCCTTCCTAAACCCCATAGATATCATATATACCCAAAGTACAAACTTCAAATACATTATGTACAATGGTTTTTAAACATGCTTTGTGTATATATCATATTTAGAGGTTTAGAAGAGGTATATATGAATTTCACTCTAAAAATAAATAAACAAAAGTAATAAATCACTGTTTTAAATAATGAAGTTTGCTATTTATAGTCTTTATTGCTATGGATAAGACGTAGTAAAAATTTTGTATATGACGGTTAAAAATTATTTTTATATATTAATTATATTTATAGATGCCGGTTATTGTAAAATAAGTATTAAAATAAAACAAATAGGATAAGATCTTGACCATTGGATCATGATAAAACTGATGCATGAAGATTCATAGAGTACAAGTATATACACTGATGCACAGAGATTTTCATGATACACAATGATTTTTAGTTTAGAGAAAATAATTATTTTATTTGTTTTACATTAATACTTGTTTTATTTGAACCAAAACCTATATATATATATATATATATCTATACTTCCTATTAAAAATTTTATCCCCTGTTAAATGTTACACATTTTGAAACATGTAAATTGTCCAAAATACCCTTAATAGTTAAATTATACTATCAGTCTCTTATCTTCTAAAATATCTTCACTACTACCTTTTACATAAATTACATTTTACATCAACCTACACCACTCGACGCCGCCACCACCACCAATAGTCGCTGCCACCACCACCAGTCGTCGCCACCGACGCATTACACGGGTACCATGCTATATATATATAATTTGCCTCCCTGCCCTTAGGAGCGGTACCAAAAAAGTTTTCAATATCTTGGCGGGACACATACTCTTGTGTTTTCCTTTTTACGTGATGGATCAAATAATTGCAATTTCCAATAATGTCCTTAAAAATATTACAAGGTTTCAAAAACTCAAGGTGGGCATTAGCATACTCTACCCCTTTGTAATACCGCCACTGCTTGTCCTACCGAGAAAAAAAGTTTGTAAATCAATTACCCACCATGAAGTTAAGTACACCAAAAGAATGTGTTAAGACTTAAGACCACTCTTAATGGTTATGTACGTCACTACTCGTCAGTTTTGCTACATCAGCGTCAAGTCGACACTTTTAAACTGATTTTCAAACTGACACACCCCTACCAACAATATCTCATCACTTCCTCGACGCTTACTCATCATTTACTTATAACTTTATTATTTTTATTATTATCGTACCATTTATTAAGTTAAAAAAAACTAAAGATTGATGAGAAGGCGAAACTCACGTCCGCTCGTCAGTCGCTCGTTGGTTAAGCGACAATGGAACCAACGAAGTAAAGCGACGAGACACTGCCTATGGTGTCATTTTTTAGACGAAAAGGGACAAGCAAACCGACGAGCCAGTTGGGAGCATTCTAATAGTTAATTGATGTTCATGTTGTTGTTTCATCTATGGCGGCCGGAAAATTCTGAAAGAAAAAAGCCATCTTGTTGACGATTTCTAGCAACTAGGTGGAAGTGACAACTACCGATACTTGAAGTGGTGTCGGTGGGCATGAAACACAAGAACCAGAATTGGTGCCTGGCCGGGAGAAAAGGAGGGCAGTGACAGATAGAAAACAATAGAGAGAGTGATTTTTAAAACGTACATTAAAAAATTATAATAATAATAATAAAAATAAGAAAAAGAAAAATAAGACTAACAGGAGTGAGGCTTCATGGAAGATGGGAGTCTTGCGACACGTGGCCGTCACGTAAGATGAGAAATAGTCCCCAAAAATGATGGAGTGAGGCTTCCTAGAAGCCCCTACTCACATACATACTATAATATACACACACACACAGACAACACAAACTTACAACTGGGCGGCAAATGTTTGTCGGAGTGATGGGTTTTTTGGACGAAAAATCCCCTCGGGGTAATGTTGCTAGCAGGGCAGTATGAGGCTTCTAGGGGCGGCAAAGAGGCTTTTGACGCCTCACTCTTCCAAGTATAAGGGTATATATGTCACTTTCCATTAAAAGCATGATGTTGATTTATTTTTAACACAAGATATTGTTGAATAGTCAATATGTCACTTTCCATTAAAAGCAGCGTTTGAGTTCTTAAATTCATATTACTATTTGCTTTCCGTCATTCATTATCATTATCTTTATCAACGTGTCTAGATTAATACTAATAATAACACGCATGGTTTATATTTGTAAATTCAACAAGTTTTCATTTGTTAACTAATATATAAAACATTTACTTCCCTTTCAGATAAGATTTACATTCATACTAACTAAAACACATCTATAACATACATTACTCGCCGCCGTCGCCGCCAACCAGTTGCCACCACCACCGCCGGTTGCCGCCGTCATCATCACACTGCCATCGCTACCATCACTGTCGCTATCATCGCCGACACATTGCACAGACATTAATCTAGTTAAATTATTATTTACGTACAATGATGAAATTCAAAAAGCATTTTTTATATGACGTTATAATTTAAAAATCGTTTTTTTAACCGGACCGGCCGAGGGGCGAAACCGGTTTACCGGTTGAACCGGTTAGTGGTTTTTTATTTTATTTTATTTTGTAAAAATACTATCAAACTTGTTACAATCTAACGAAAATAGTCAAAATACAACTACAATCAACTCAAAAATATTAACAAATATTTATAATATAAAAAAATATAAGTTTTAAAGTTCACAAACAGCGAAAAATAACATTAAATTATACACATCATCATAAAAATAATTATAAACAAAATTTCTTAAAAAAAAAAAACCGGTTGAACCGGAAAATCGGAAACTGGCGGGTTCAACACAGTAACGGTTCGACTAAAAAACCGGGCTTAAAAAACCGAACGACCCTAAAAAACCCGATTGAACTGATCAAACCGGCCGATTCGAACCGGTTTTTAAAACATTATTCTTAATTGATGGTCTTAGGTGATGATGTTGGCGTAGATGATCACTCATCATAATTTACTTTCCAAAGTTTAAAATATAATTAGGTTTTTCTATTGTCGATAAAATTATTTATTACTAGCTGTTACTTTACTAATATTATTATATGGGTCTTGCTGAATACAGTCTTAAGGGCTGTAGTTAAGGTGTATAAAATATTACCATAAAATTTAGGGGTGGACTTTTGATATGGAAAATACAATTTTTTTTATACACATTAACTACAGCCCTTAGGGCCGTATTTAGCATTTTCTTTATTATATATGTATTCGAAGAGTACTTCCCTATTTGCTCTAGTGATTGAGCACCCACTTTATAAGTGAGAGGTCTTGGGTTCAAGACATGGTAAGTACATCTATGTCCTTTAATTAGAAATTAAAGTCCCTGCATGATGGCTTTGCCCTGAGAGGGCAAGGGTTTTACCCAAGTCATGAGTTCAATCCTTTGGGATGGCATGGCTTGGTCGGGGTTTCTCCTTCCGAATACCTGTAACGGCTCATAGTCAACCACCTCGTTGACTAGAGTACGTGCAGGGTCACCATTAATCGGTGAGGTTTCCGTGAATGTTGTGTACCAACTGAATGTTCGGAAAAAAATATGTATTCGAAGATAATGATATTAGTATATATTTTGCATATCTTATTAAAGAATCAAAGAAAAATTGTACATTAACATTTGGTTATGCTATAGCTTACATATATTTTCCATTTATTTCTGTATAACTAGCTTTCAAAAAAAAAAAAAAAACTCAAAAATGAACATAGTCCTTTCCTTCGCTGAAAAACAAACTTTTATATTACAAAAGTTGAACTTTAAAAAAACAAAAATTAATTTTGAGTATGTTTTTACATCTGAGACGTAACATGTATGTTTTTCTAATTAAAACTACATAGTCGAGTCAAGTTCGAACTCGAACTCGGTTTAATTAAATTTAAGCTCTATTTGTTTCGAGCCTTATGAGTAAAACTCAAGTCTGGTTTGTTTATCAATTAACATTAATTTTTATTTATTTTGATTTTATTTATTATTGTTTTTAGGTAAATGCAATTGTCAAAGTATCTAGCTAGAAATATTAACTTTTTAATTAAGTCATATTAATCATAAATATATACTGTGGACCTTGTTTATTAAATGAATTTTTAAATTAGTCTCGAATTCAAGTGGTCCGAGTCAAACTCCCATAAATTACGATCCTAAGAGATTATGCTAAGTTAGTAAGATCACGTTTGTTTGTTTTTCGTTTTTGATCGAAAGATCGATCACGTTAATTTGACATGATATGACAAGAATATTATCGTTCGATCAAAAATAAATATTTACCATTTCACTAATTAGCTTTCACCATCCCATTTTCTACTTCTATAAATACCCCCTTAATCTTTATAATATAATCATATCATATCTTTACTAACTACAAATAATGGGTTCTCTTCCTTATGTTGTAGAAGACTTGCATGGCATTGTTCAACTCTTTAGTGACGGTTCTATTTACCGTCGCCAAAACATTGACTTTCCGCCTTTTCCACTCAAAGACGACGATGGTTCTGTCGAGTGGAAAGACTATTGTTATGACAAACTCCATGACCTCAACCTCCGAATATACCAACCCAAATCCATCACCTCTGCCACCAAACTTCCGGTCATAAACTACCTACACGGTGGCGGATTCTGTATTGGGTCGTTTGCATGGCCACACGTACACAACCTTTGCCTTCGAATCTCTTCAAGCCTTCATGCAATTGTGGTGGCTACTGACTACCGTCTCGCACCAGAGCATAGGCTCCCATCAGCTATGGACGACTCGCTTTGTGCTCTGAAGTGGCTCCAAGGTTGTGATGATCATGTTATTGTCGATTGTTTTGACTTCGATCGGTTTTTCATAATTGGAGACTCTTCTGGTGGGAATATAGCACACCATCTGGCGGTCCGACTAGGACCTGGCTCGACTGAGCTAACGCCCATCAAGATACGAGGGTATGTGATGTTGGCGCCGTTCTTTGGAGGAACAAAGAGGACAAAATCGGAGGAAGAAGGATTGCCGGAAAAGTTCCTTAACATGGAAACTATTGACACGTAAGTCTCATGCATTCGATATATATATGTCTAACAATCAATTAAATTATAAACACGTCTAACAATATTAATTTTGTCACAAAGTCGAGAGCTTGAGTAACTCATAAGTACATCCTCATATAAATATAAATATTATTATATATCTACACACGTCTGACAATCAATATTTGACAATAATCCTCAGAAAATTGTTACACTTACAAACGATTTAATTATAAATTAATACATCTGTCATATATGTGTGAGACAGCTCTCTAATTAACGGGACAGAGATAGTAGGACATTTGCCGCATATGACAATAAACTTCTCGCATGGGACCATGTACGTAATTACAAAAAATTTATGTCGGATATCCATTTTTTACCGGCCAGTTAAGTGTCATTTGAAGCATGGGGCTAGAAGCCTAGAACAAGCAGTTAAGAAAAAAGATATAGATAGTACTCTTACTTATTTTATCCAAACCCCTAGCTAGCCTGTCCCATTATTCGATTATCTCTACTATACATATGTGTGTATAGTATAGACGATGTATCTTCCATTTTGTTAACGCCAACCTAATCAATCCGTCATCCTTTTATCATATCGTTTCTATATATACATGGTTACTTCTGAAATGGTGAGGTCGATCAATCTTCTCTCTCTATATATATATATTAAATTATGCTACAATTTAGTTAATTTGTTTGTGATATATGATTATTTTTGAGTTTATTGACAGGTTTTGGAAAATGTCATTACCGGTGGGAAAAACAGCCGATCATCCCTTTGCAAATCCATTTGGGCCTAATAGCCCGAGTCTTGACCTAGTTAAGCTTGACCCGATACTTATAATTGCCGGAGAGAATGAAGTTTTGAAAGATAGAGTGAAATTATATGCACAAAGGTTAAAAGAGCTTGGAAAAATAGCACGTTATGTCGAATTCGAAGGGAAAGAACATGGGTTTCTGTTTGATGAGCCTCATTCCAAAGCTTCTGAATCAGTTTTGAATCTCATCAAAGATTTCATGGTTGAATATTCTAGTTAACTGATTCGGATCACGTTGTTTTTATGTCTATCGATCGCGTTAGCCGTCGTTTTTTTGATGTATCAAAACCTTGTAACAGTTGTCTTTAATTTCTGTATGATAGTTAATTTGTAGTTTTATCATGCTTTATACAATAACTAAGATCGTGTTAACCAAATGATTTAATTAGGATTGAATGGTTCAGAATGATTTAAAGACGTACTTAGCATGAATTTGCTTATGAACCTGTTTGATAAGTTTTTAAAAGGGCTTAGTACCTCATAATGTAAACAACTTTACACGAATTGTCATAGTCTGTATCAAACTCTAATCCTGTGCATTGTATGTAATGGACTTTCAAATCCCGGTTATTGTATGTACCCGACCAATCAAAAACTTGCAAACTGACAATGTGGCATTGGACGTGACAGCTTATATGGTTGCCACATATACCCGGATACAAACAATAACCAGAATTTGAAAGTTCATTACATACAATGCACATGATTAAAGTTCGATACACACAATGACGTACAATTCGTGTAAAGTTGTTTCTATTATGAGGTACTAATCCCTTTTTAAAATGGACAATGTAATTTTTTGAAACTACCATTTTAACATATCGAATATGACTAACTTTATGATTTAAAAAATTAAATTTTTTTTAAAAGATAAAAAAAATGCAATAATAGAAATTAAACAAATTTAATAACAAAATCATTATATAATAGCTTGAAATAACAAAAAGTTTTTTTTGTTTGTTTTATTCAAAAAATTAAATAGCTCAATAAATGTAGAATTAAAAATATAATATGAAAACGAAGATGTAAACTCAAAGAAACAATACAAAATTGTAGGGAAATAAAAAGCGTCCCAGGTTAAATGGTTGTGTTGCTGATTGCTAAATGATTATTGATGATTCCATTCAATTCAGAAGCTACAATATTTTTCTATCAAACAACGTATTTGTTGATCGAATCAAATGAATGTCCTTGCAATCATACACCCTCTAGTTTATAATTAGAGGTTTTGCTAGAGATTGAATAATACTTGCTCTATCTCATAAAAAGTGCTTGTATTTATTTTGATTAAAACAAAGTTTAATGAGAGTAGAATTATTGTGTTTTTTTTAATCTTATACCCTTACAAGTAGTTGTAAATAATTGTCTTAGAAATGACATTTTTAGTTCTGTTTAATGATTAAAGGTGTTAATGAAAACGGTCTTGCTAACTACAGCCCTAAGGGCTGTAGTTAAGGTGCATAAAGTAGTTGTACACTTACCATAAAATTCAGGGGGTGGGCTTTTGATAT
>JAOXNX010000001.1:33996899-34009374 GCA_028566075.1 Solidago caesia
TTAACCTCCCCCATACACCGTCGAGGTATTGGGGCTCAAAACCCGCGGAAGGCGGCACTGAGCAGTTTCTTTCTTTCAAGTGGTTTGCAATAAGTATCATAAGAACACACTGAAAAAACATATATATCCCCATTAAATTCCCCGTTTTACATATAATATATAAAATCTAATAACATTTTTAATACAATAATATTAACAATATCTTTATAAACTCATAACCAACCTATTAAAATTGATGGTTTAAAATTATTATTATTATTATTATTATACATACCCTCATTTGTGAAATAAAACGGCAGATGAATGGTGTCATTTGACACAGTTGAAAACTGTTCAACCGTGACATTTTTGTAATTAACGTTATTTTTGGTTACTTTAATGTCACTCATTAAAGATATTATTCTTTTAATAACATGTTTTAAATAAATGGCAGAAACTTTTATACTTTATTATTTTAGTGTGTTTGCTATTTTTTTATTTGTTTGACACTTATCGCCTGTTAAACTTCTATACTAACATCATCTTTATGGTTATTTTATTACCTCACTTTAAATAACAACGATACTTTTATACGTTGTTACGAGGTTGCTATGTTATTATTTGTTTGACAATACACAAATTTATGTTTGTCAATAATTGATGTTCGAAAAGATATTATTACATGCTCCAATACAAAATAACAAATACTTATGTTCGATAAAATGTATTTAAGAGAAATGTTAAATAATTTATTGTTAATAAATATAAAACATGACAAAACCGTAGCGAAACACGGATAACATTTTTAGTTATTATTATTATGAGATGTGTTATTTCTATTGAGAACTATAGAGTTTTTAAGCAACTTGGTATTGTTATTGTACCTAATATTAGACGTAAAAAAAATCCAAGTAGATTTTGAAATTTTTTGTTTTAAGAACTATGCAAATTAAACTATTTTGCCTTTTTTTTGGATAATACATTTCTACAGTTATGATTTTATGCGGTCACATTGACATAAATAAATTAAAAAAATCATATAACCACTTGATTGAGACTTATTTTAATTCGATTATTTATATGGAATTTTATGTAACGAATAATTTAATAGCGGAAGATCGCGATTCGCGATATACAAATCTTAGCGATTGTCGGACATTTTTAAAGTGGGTTTATGTTAAGTCCTATCAATAAATATGTATCGAAGTACAGCTGAAAATAAACAAACGTGAGCTAGGATCAAGTGGCCATGAGATGTTTAGTTGAAGGATGAGGTCGTGGGTTCTATCCCCACTTCTTTCAATATATTCTTTTTTTCTTTTGAATAGAAAGTAGAATTATATATAGAGAGATGTGGCATATGAGGTGGCAGCCATGTGTCAAGCTCACAGTCCAAATCGATGAGAAAGTGACATGTAAGCAAAAAGCTGATGTGGCAAGCTCTAGGGTATGCCACATGGACGGCTGGAGATAGAGATATATAGAACAACATGTATAGTAATAGTAGTAGTAAAAAATAAAATAGGATATATGTGTAACATGCATGTACGTGTTCCTGGTTTCCCTCGATGGATCGATCCCTGGCCTTACGTACCTTAATTAATCAGGTCGAAAAACATGATCCACCATCGGCTTCCTATAATTTTGTACATATTTGGTCTCCATGGAATTTCAATTTTTTGTTGGGGAAATTCCACCTCCAATCTTCAACAGTCATGACCTGATCGACCTCCCTCCCTTTGGGCCCTTGTTATTCTCATTATTATTTTCTTCATCTAATTCATTCAAGGTACATACCCATGCCATTACATATCTATCTTATAAATTAATGCATGCATGCATGCTCGCTCCATATATATATCATAGTTGTCTGTATGTGTTTGCTATATATGGTTGTAACTTTTTATATGCTACAGGGTCCTCTAGTTGTTTTCTTTTGATCTTGAAAGATATATATATGGTTTGCTGGAGAATTAGCAGAAGGGAAAAATATTCACATCCTTTTCGATCTTATTAACATCCGTCGTTAATATAGTTGTTGTTTGAACCGTTCATGGAATCGGATTGTGAAAACAAAGAATGTGAACGTCCTTGTGGTTGTGATCCAATGGTTAACAAATCATGTACACCAACATGGATTCGATCAGTGAAACGAAAGCTAGATGAACTTGAAATAGAAGAAGAAAGTTTCATGATCCCAGGCGTATCAATACCTGAAGTGGCTCGTGTTGAGATTGAAAATGAATGTGTTGCATTGCGAGAAATGGTTACAAATCAACAACAAACGATTAATGCACTTCTGGTTGAATTAGAGGAAGAAAGGAATGCGTCGTCTTCAGCTGCAAACGAGGCCATGTCAATGATCTTGAGGTTGCAACGTGAGAAAGCAGAAATTGAAATGGAGCTAAGACAATTTAAACGCTTTTCTGAACATAAAACCAGTCATGATCAGCAAGAGATTGCAGCATTAGAAGACTTGCTGTATAAGCGAGAGCAAACGATTCAATCTTTAACTTGTGAAGTACAAGCTTATAAATACCGAATGATGAGTTATGGTCTTACAGAATCTGAAGCAGACGGTGAAAAGGGTGTGATCACCCATGCTAACAGCATCATCACAAACTCAGAAAGCCAATGTAACCAATTTGATTTCGTTCCATATGATTACCCTCCTCTGAAATGCCATACAAATGAGCAAGAAACTTACCCTGAATCTGATAATGAAACAATTGATATAGATAAATATGCATTCACTGAGACCCCGTGTTCTTTAAAGGATATAGAACAACGAATAAACCAACTAGAAAAAAGTCCTAGCCATCAACCAGTGTTTGAGAAAGTAATCATTGGTCATTCTCCAAGAAAACAAAAACCTGCTAGCCTGTTTTCTTTTGACAGTGCAGGTTCGCTATTTGCAACTATCAAAGAAGAGAACCCAAGTTTCAAAAAGGTCGATAACAGGTCAGAGTTTGGAAGTGAACTGAGCGATAGAATATACACTGTTGACTCGGTTCATTATGGTGAAACATATCATAATGACCCGAAAGCAAATATAGACACATATGATGATATTATGAGCAGCCCAAAAGATTCAGTGTGTCATAGTGAGATACAAGATCCAGAGGTTATGAAGCTTTATGCAAGAGTTCATGCATTAGAGGCTGATAGGGAATCCATGAGGCAAGCTATTATTAATATGAGAACAGATAAAGCACAGTTGGTGTTATTGAAGGAAATAGCTCAAAATTTGTGTAAAGATATGTCACCAGCAAGCAGGATGCCCATTAAGAAGCAATCTGTGTTTGAAAGTTTTGGTCAAAGCCTTGCATCCTTAATCTTGTGGAAAAGAAAAACAAGTCAATGCAAGTAAGTAAATTCATACAACTTCAATAGCATACTTGAGTCTGATTTCTATATAGGTACCAAAATAGGATAAAGAACTTTGAAAAGTTTACATGTGGACTTGTGGAGTGATATTCTAGTCAAACATTTTTCTATTTGTCATATCAGCTTCATTGAAAAAAGTCAACATGGTCAAAGTTACTGACTGTGTTTATCATGTGATCATATTGATTCGAAGTCAAAACTTTTGAAAGACGATTACTTTTATTTAAGTTTTTTCGAAAGTGTAAGAAAACAAAGTTTTTACACAAAGCAAGAATCCATCTAAAGCCATTCATTGACTAACTATATTAGTATGTTCTTCAGGTACATGTTTGGTATGACTGCAAGTAATCCAGGGTTGATGGTACTTTTCGACAAGGGACCTCAGGTGGAGCAATGGAGATGTGTTTCAAGAACACAACTTTAACTAAAATCGATATTAAACTGTGTTTGTATCACCTAATTAATAATGTACACACTATATTTATGTTGGTTTTGTGATGATTTGTTGTTGGATAAACGGGTTGTGAAAATTTTCCTTTGAACTGGTTTTCTGGTGGATTAGTAAAGAAAGAATGCGAGTAAGGATGTAGATCTGGTCCGCTTGTAAGGTTTGCTGGAATTTAGCTCAAATGCACAATATTAATGTGGCGATCTCTATGTACATTATTATATATGTTACATATACATATTCTAGTATCATTCCAAATGTTGTTATCAAGTGATTTATGGGACTCTCCACAGTTAAAGTCATGATATTTTGTACCTTTTCAAAATGTGTAATATATTTGGTTCTCTACATGGTTTTAATTAACATGTTTGATTATCAATAACATGTCTAAATTGATCTTTAGTAGAAGGCAGAAATAATAGGAGAGTAAAACAGGTAATGTTGAAGAATAAAATCTGCCAGAATGGTGTGTATATGAGCCATTCCTGGTCATCCTGAACATAAAACACTTGGTTAGAAGAGGATTCCCTGCCAAAGGACATGATATATAGCTTCTTTACTTCAACTCTCACCACATTGGAAGATTTGACGACTCTTTCAGTTAACGATTCCCTTATTGTAACTCGAACCACAATTTGAAGACGGGACTTCTACATCACGATCGTGTTAGAACTTGGTCCCTAGTGAAGAGTGGACAGAAATATATAATGAAAGAAAGGAAATGTAGAGCTCGAGAGATGGGAGGACTGCGAAGGTCGTGATTTTTATCTATAGAAATCACTTTGGGTTATTAGCATGGATTCTCTCACACATCTTCAATGATCGTGTAATGTTATTCCATTTTCGATCGTCAATATAGATGATTTTAATTAAGTAGCGTGGACCCGGTTAAGACAACGTATGCTAGACCTTCCGATATTCGCGAGTAATCCACACCTTTAAAAAATAAAATAAAATAAAAAATTTTTACAAATACATGATTTTAAAAGTCTACAAAAATCAATACCTGAAAATTAGAAACCTTAAAATTGAAAACCTAAAAGGAAAACATTTTTTTGCGTATTTGTATTTGTGAAAAAGGTAGTGTATATAAAAAACAACATATAAATTCAGGAATCAGATAACAAATTTCATTATTATATTTCATTATTATACATGATTTATCTTGCTTGAAGAACGATCGGGGGCGACCAATAATGAATCGATTATCCATTTATTTTATAAAAAAATCATAAAACACTTTGACCAAAATATATTATTAGGTATTGACTTTTTAGTTTTTTCTTTTCAAATTAAGCATAGTAATATCAGATTATTTGAAAGTAAGAAATCCAAAGCAACCTAAAAGTCACAACTCACGACATAAAGTAAATTAGCTGTGAAATTATTCAGTAAAACTGTAAATAAAAAGGAGTAAACATTCTTATGTTGGGTGGTGTAGTGTAGTCAAATGGAATACTAAAACTTAGGGTTCCCTTTCCTTATAAACCCTAAGCACAACAATCCTCCAGCAAACACTAATCTTTACAATGTTTGGCTGCAGAACCTTATTAAAGCAAATCAAAAATAGAAAAAGAAGAAAACTAACCCACAAATCTTTATCCAAAAACTCTAAACAAAAGCGTCAAGATTTTGATAGATTTAGCTTAAAGGGACAAAACTATGGAGTTCAACCGTTGGGTAACTTTTATTTATCCTCATCTCCACACAATTCAAGAAACACAGGCTTAGGTAATATCCAAAAACTTACTGATGAACTTGTTCTTGATATTTTAGGCCTTTTAGATGGGACCCATTTGGGCATTTTGTCAACTGTTAGCAAATCTTTTTATGTGTTTTGTAATCATGAACCCCTTTGGAGGAATCTTGTTTTGGAGAAAAATGATGATGGGTTTTTGTTTAGAGGGTCTTGGAAATCGACTTTTGTTTCGGGGTTTAAGCCATGTTTTGATGTCGAAAAGATTGGAACTTTAGGGTTTAAGGTGAAAGATTTTTACTCTGATTATATGTTTCAAAGTTGGCTTTGTGCTAATCTTGAAATGAAAGATGAATGGTTGGAAAAAGATAATATTGTTAGGAGAAAAGGGATTTCTGTTGAGGAGTTTGTGTTGAAATTTGAGGAACCGAATAAGCCGGTTTTGTTAGAAGGGTGTTTGGATAATTGGCCTGCATTGGAGAAATGGGGTAGGGATTATTTGGTTGACGTTTGTGGGGATGCTCGGTTTGCTGTTGGGCCGGTGCAGATGAAGTTGGATGATTACTTTGTGTATTCTGATCAAGTACGAGAAGAGAGACCGTTGTATCTTTTTGACCCGAAATTTGCCGATAAAGTTCCAAAGTTGGATCAAGATTATGAAGTTCCGATTTATTTTAATGAGGACTTGTTTGGTGTTTTGGGTAATGAGAGACCCGATTATAGATGGATTATCATTGGACCAGCAGGATCAGGTTCTTCATTCCATATTGATCCTAATTCGACTTCAGCTTGGAATGCAGTGGTGAAAGGTTCAAAGAAATGGATTTTGTTCCCCCCTGATGTTGTTCCACCAGGGGTGCACCCGAGCTCCGATGGTGCTGAGGTTGCGTGTCCAGTGTCAATAACTGAGTGGTTCATGAACTTCTATGAGTCTACTAAAACATGGAATAAGAAACCCGTGGAATGTGTATGCAAAGCTGGTGAAGTTATCTTTGTCCCAAACGGTTGGTGGCATTTGGTTATTAACCTTGAAGATTCCATTGCCATTACACAGAATTTTGTTAGCAGGTTCTGTTATTATCTTTTAAGTTGATGATTATAATGTAGATATGCTGGGGAGATTCTTGATTTATAAATGTTTATGTGATTTGCAGGAGGAATTTGTTAAACGTGCTTGATTTTCTAAAACGACCCAATGCCAGCACACTTGTTTCTGGAACTAGAGATCGGGTGAATCTACATGACAATTTCAAGAAAGCCATTGAAACTGCTTTCCCTGGAACCATTGACGACCTGGTGCTGAAAGCCGAGAAGAAAAAAGTTGAGCAAGAAAAACCGTCTTTCTGGGATTCAGCCAAAGACTCCAGTTCGGGTGGTTTCAAGTTTTCCTTTTAGAGATATGGTGTTGTCCACCTATCACATTGTCTTATTTGTTTCTTTTAAATTATGAATTAAAGAACCTTGCCAAGGCAAATATGGATACATTCTTAACTTTGTAACCTTACTGAAATTTTGATACAACAATTCATTGCAATCATAGCTTGCTGCATTTTGTTTGATGATAGTATCAATGTACACAAATAGGCGTCGTTTGCATTACATTTCAAAGGCGATTATACAATATAGACTATAGAGTATAAGAATAAGATTAGTGGCAACAAAACATGCTACATGAGATAGCGTTTTTGGTGTTCTTTTGTAGTTTGAGGTTGTTAATTGTGATAATCAAATGAGTGAAAGTGTTTTAGACAATCTAATTAACCTTTCAAAAAAAAAAAAATTGTGATAATCAAATGAGTGAAAGTGTTTAGACAGTCTAATTAACCGGAATCAATTTATTGGCACTAATTCTAAATTATCCATTTCAAAATCAGTTCACTATACCTATAGATAACCAACCCATTATCGGTCTACAACCAACCAGTTCTATGACCAACATGAAAGAAGATAAATCGTTTTAACACTATAGTTGAAGGGGGCATTAGGTGGGATTTGAACCCCCGGCCTTAGCTTTTATGCTCATGTACCATTAGGTTGCTAGCGCACAGACCAATTCACTATACCTAAATACTAGAAATAACTATCTTTGATTTCCAAACACAGTAAGTAGATTATCACATTCAAAACACAATTCTAAACACCCAAGGAATAACTTAGAAGGAACCACTCATTAACAAATTTGATATAGAATCCAATAATAAGAATAGAATAAGCAAACAACTTTAAAGGAGCAACTTTTGATTCAACTGCAATACTGGTTAAAGGTTTAGGTTTAAAGGGAGAAAACATAAACACAAGTTTTTCGCCACTAATATAACTTCAAACTGGTAAAAGGGAAACAGTGTAAGAATCATTTGAATATTTCAAGCCTTTCAGGAAACCACTAGTCAGGTGATGAGAAACAACAGTATTCTTGATACCAAACGGACAACTCTGTTCATGCAACCCATCAACTGGTTTATCTTTTGCTTCGGACTTTTGAATAATCATGTCAAGACCAACGTTCAAGCCAATTGACATTGGTTCTACTACAAAACTGCAAATAACTAGATACTTTTAGAAAGGATACCTGACATTTAGGGAATAAAAATCAAAGCAAAAACAAGAAAATCAGCCTACCTTGCTTCAAAGCTATTATCACCATTCGACATTATTGCATCACACACTCTGCTGGTTATCCATGGAGGGAGATATGCATCCTTGATTTCAACAGTGTAATGAGAAGCAGAAGCTGAACCTTGGTTAGGTTCATTTGTAGTTGGAACCAACATATGATCAATTCTCCTCACTTCCCTACATTTAACCTGTAATCCATGAGCTTGAAATGTTAAAAACTTGTTTCACAACACAAAATGAAACAAATAAGTGAACAAACCTCGGGTGCAGAAACAGCAGCATTTTCAAATGGTACCGGTGAATAAAGTAAAGGAACATCATAACTATTCAGAGATGGTAAAAGAAACCTGAAAACAATAAACAAGTATGAATATTAAGTCTTGAGAAATGTTAGAATTTCACTAGGTTTTATTTTTTATAATAAAAGAATATATGAGCACCTATAGTTAAGCAGGAAGTCATATAACCCATGTACATTTATGTCACTGAACACCAAGAATGATTCCGGGCTATTATCCACATCAGATAAAGAAACAGTGCGCCTAGTCTGCATAAATTTAATCGTTTGAGTTGCTAACTTTTTATAATGAGGTAATCATACTCAAAAACATAAGCTTACTACCACATACCTTTCCAAGATTGTACTTTTCAAGCTCCGAGAGCTCAAAAAGGTCTTCTTTAGTTACTTGCTCCACTTTAGAATGGCAGAGGGGCATGGTAAAAGAGATGTCCTTATATACATAAAAACTATTTAGCACAAACCAGAAACAGCAAAATGAAAAGACTAATAAAACCTTGACAGAAAGATGAGACATACTTGTTCTTTTAACAGTGACCTTAAGCTTCTTGTTGATTGGGATACATAAGCATTGCACATGCTTTTACTTCCCATCGAACCATTGCTGCTAGTGAACATTGCCACAAACTGTCCAGTGCAGACTGTAAACTTGCAAGGAAATGCACGTCAGACAAATAAACTTATATAAATAACACAAGTAGATTAAAATAAGCAAAAATATCTAAGAAAGAAAGAGAGACTACCATAAAATAAGTTACAAATGTTTTTCCGCAACTTGACATAAAGACTACTAAATGAGGCCTCCCATGCCAATTGGCGTTTGCTCAAGAAATCCATTTTCCCTAAAAGTTTATTAATAGCGTTGGTCAAAAATTCAAACCAGATTGGTAAAAGAAAAAAATAACACAATCAAGTATATAACGTAAAACCAGAACCAGTATTTTGGATATAATACCTTGTCCATTTGAAGACAGAGTCAATGCCGCTATGACTGGAGGAGGTAGAGAACTCTGTGGGTACACCCAGGAATACAAAGTTTTTGTATTGGATACTTGGGCAGCTGAGCAATTGGACTCCTCAAGACCATTGAACATGCCACAGCTCATCAACCGATGAAACCTGATGATTATACAAAAGGTACAGTTAGTTGCATGCTAGTTTTTATACTTCTGCTACATTGTAAGATACAAAATCAAGGACACAAACCGGGAAAACTTTCAAATGACATTACCAAGTTACGGATGATGAAGCAGTCACACGCATGCTAGATTTCAATGTGAAATCCAGTGGAGTCATGTGACCAGGCAATTGAAACTCTGCACAAAATTTTGTTGTATTTCCTTCAGAAGATTCAATTGGTGAAACTGAGGCAGTAGGAGGTGGGCGATTTGCAAGCCTTCTGAAGCCTTCATCCTATAGCAGACATTATGGACTTTTAGATATACATATGTTATTCACTATATAGGGAATTATCAACATACATAAAGACAGGTACCATATCAAGCAAAAAACCAGATGACTTTTCACCCAAGGATGATAACTCCACAACATTCCGAAATGTGCTGGTGCTACATTTTTGGGATGTGATGTGAGATTGTGCAAGTCTATCTTTCGAGCTAGTATTTTCAGCCGAAACATGTGTATCTTTTGGACTGCAAAACATAAATATATAAAGGAATGAAACAAGCAGATTACTAAAGATATACAGAATAGCATGATGAGATAATTATGTATACCCTGAACTCTGTGGCTGCCTTTCAGCAGGAAGCTTTAGAGAAAAAGAAGAATTCTTTAAGACATCAACAATAGTGTTTTCCTGAAATGCATAATTAATTAAAGACAACATGAATTCGAAGATCATTTCATTTAACCAGATAATAACAATCAGTACTCTATTATGCAGACCTTAACATTTTCCTTCCCAGGCAGTATCTTTTGCCTCAGACTGTTTTTCCTACTAGGAAACAGTTCATCCACGCGTGTGTCAATGTATCTTGGATTCTTTGACACAATAGGTTTCGTAGGCTCAGTTGTGACCCCATGAACATTTCTGCCATCAAAAAACTTGATAGTTAGCTATACAAACACATACAACTAGAAATAATACATCCAGGGTTTCAGGTGTTCAGATTGATACCGCGTCGAACCAAACTCTAGCGCTGGAGATTCATCCATAATCTCAATAACATTCTTGCGCTTCAACTGCTCACCCTGTCATTCAAACAAAAGTTCATATATCAGCCTTCTCATTTCATCAACAATTTGAGAAAAAAAACATAACTATTAAGATAATGATTCAACTATTCAAGTTTCACAAGAAATTGCCCCAAATTATACCGACCTCCAAGAAAATACATTAAAGTTTCAATTTTGTTATGAATTATTGATCAGTGTAATTCAAGTATCCTCTTAAAGGTCTACGTAAAGAAGTATTTCAATGCCTAAAAACTTATTTTCAAACTTGCCTCACTGACTCAAATCAGAAATTCCCTCTCTCATAAAGTCATAAGAACTGCACTTACCAAACAAAACAACAATCACACCATCTTTCAAGGCACTACACACACACATAGTGAAAGGTGCAAACAAGAACCACGTATACAAACAAACACACACATACACATAAACATAAACATAGGGGTTAGTTATTGTAAAAAGGATCAAAAAACTTGTGAAAAATCCCTGAAAACGAATCAAATCCAGATTGTGCATCATAAAATTTGGTTTTGCATAAGAAAAACCGTGCTTTTTGCATCACAAAATGATTAGGAACTTTGAGCAAAAATGTAAATCGTAATCAAACACATCAAAGAAATTTATTTTTTTAAACACCTTATGCAACAACGATAAAGATCAACAAAAAACATACATTTGCCTTCTGGCGATAGAGTAACCTTTTTATTTGATCAGCACCGGAGTAACCTATATTTCAGATATAAATTATCTTAAAATTAATTTCACATTTCTCATTTCTCTGAATAAATGCCTAAAAATCGCAACTTTAATTAACTAAAAAACAATTAATCAAATCATTTCAATTCAACTCAATATATGAAATCCCTATATCTCACATTAACATAAATCTATAGATACACAAAATGCATAAATAAATAAATGTATATATATATATAACTGATAATACTCACTCTCAACTCAGAAGGCGTCTTTCGTTTAACTCCGTTACCGGTTTTCGAATAACCACCGGTGGATCCACCGTCGTTGCCGCCTGAAAAAAGAGGAACTTTCGACACCGGTAACATCGGTCCACGTGTTGCAACCTTGGCCATTTTTACTGATTGAAATCACAGTCAAAGTCAACGTTAGGTATCCGATAGGTTGACCGGATCGATCTCTGATAATTAGGTGTTCTCTTTTTTAAGAGCAAAATCTGATGGTTATTTTTATTGAGATTGAGATGAGAAAATTGGAAAGTTAAAAAAAGGAAAAAATGTTGGAATTTGAGTGTGATAATAATAATATTAGAGTAATAAAAAAGCGGGATTTTTTGAGGGTTTTTGTTTTTTGAATGAATAAATTTTGAGTTCCCCCCTCGGCCTGCTGTTTATTGACGTCGTTAATCATTTCCGTTAGTTGCTTTGTAGCTGATGGTAACAGATGACAAAGTCAATATTTGTTTTTAATTAAGGTGAACTAGGAAGTTCGTAGCCGTCCGTAAGTCCGTTGGGCGGCGTCGATGTTTGAATCGTGTTATGGTACTTAAGTTGATGTTTTTGACGTGTACGAAGTTTGGTTCACGGTGTTTTTCTTTTTAAAAGTAATATCACAACCACGCAATGATGTTTATGCTTATTCCAAGAGATCACAAAGCACAAATTTGTTAAAAAAAAATAATCAGAAAAAAAAAAAAAAATACAACGAAAAGTGTGACTAGGGATGTGCACGGTTTGGTTGAAACCGGCTAAACCGTTTAAACCAAGCTAATTGGATGGATTGGTCGGGTTAAAATAAAAAAATCGGACCGTCGGTTTGTTTTTTTCATAAACCGTTTGTACGGTTTGGTTTGTGGTTTTAGACGGTATACAATCCGGTT
>JAOXNX010000001.1:34055240-34067987 GCA_028566075.1 Solidago caesia
TGCTTAAAACACTTGTACGGTATGCAGTATTTGTTGTACGTTGTTTCGTCTCTTGCGGTGGAAATAGCACATCCCTTTCAAAATCTCCATTTGATATATCTATAATACCAAATTTATTTACAACATCTACCTCTTAATTCCTAAAATAACTACATTACCCCTTTTTACATCAATAATCTTTACATCAATAGCCTACACTACTCGTCACCGCCACCACCACCACCAATCGCCACCACCACCACCCGTTGCCGCCGCCACCACATTGCCGCTATCGCCGCCGCCGCCACCACAACCACCGCCGCATCGCACGGGCATTCGTTTATTTAGATAGATTGAAATAAAAATATATGTACTTATTTCGTAACAAATAAAGCATTGTTACGTGAATATTTGTTAAACACCCATTTACATTACATTTGCTTGTCTATACTATATTATTATTATAGAACATTTGATATTTTATCTTAAAATTTAAAATTTTAGGTACAACAAATCGACTAATTTGTCATATATAATAATTAAATTAAACAATTTTGTATTAATAAATAGAAAATCACGTATTTAACTAGATGAAATGAAAACTAATTAATATAATGAACACCAATCACCATAAATTATTACATTTTTTAATATCATCAACACTGATCACCATACAAAACCAACTTCAATCATTTCACAAACATACTATCCTTGTTGAAAAATTATAAAATCCACCGTTACACATCCTTTTAGCATAAATCTAATGTATTTTAATTGAAGTCAAATGAACCATAATCCCTCCCACTCTTTAGAGTCGAAGGCATGTTCTACTCCATCTAATTAGAGCCATAAACAATCAACCATTAGGCCCTCCCCTATCCACTTTTCATAACCCTTTCATCATCAATGACGAGCAAGACATGATAAGGACGGCCTCGTCCTTGATCGTCGTCGTCGTGTGGTTTCCAAATTTAGACGGGTGAGGATGAGGTTGTGTGGGGTCGGAGAGAGAAAATGTGTGTTAGTTTTTATTTTATTTTAAAGGGGATGAGGTGAAGATGAGAGTATGATAGAGAGAGGGTAGTTCTTGGGTGTGTCTTGGAGAGAGAAAGCTGATGTGACAGTCAAGACGAGAGGATGACGACGTCAGGATAAGAAGAAACCTTATAATACTCGTCTAAAATTTGCTTAAAAATTACTCTAAGCTACATCTAAGTACATACATTTTATATCATCTCAACGTCTTTTTTTTTTTTTTTTACTTCAGATCATACATATAATTATCTATCAAAAATTAGTCTAATATAAAATCTTACATTAATTAGTCAAACATACAAAAGTAATAAAACCTTAATAAAAATCCATTTTGACATTTACCCAGTCTTCCACGAGGTATGAAAATGTGAAATCTAGACAATCTTATCTCTATCAAAATATAAAGAAACTGCTTTCATAGGACCTTTAATCAATTTGCAAAGAGTAAAAATTGAACCTTTGACTTTTGTTTTCAATGGAAAGATATTTTTCAACTGATCTAATCTTACTGTTTTCTTAATGAATAAAAAAAACAAAAAAAAAACATCAACATCAATAAGTGGGTATCTATTTTCATTTCTTTTTTCCTATATTCACCTCTTTCTGTGCAATAAACAATTGTACAGTATGCATTGTTTATTGTACGTTTAAGGGTGTATCTAGAAAAAGAGATGTAGAAATAGAAACACCCATCAATAATCATGCACCTAATTACTAATCATAAGACACGTTAAAACCAAATAAAATATCATAACTTTTCCCTTTTCTTTTCTAAAAAAAAAAAAGGTTAAAAATATTTATATTTAGTAATTAAAATAGTCATTTTATTTTTAGTAATTAAGTGGGTACCAGTGGCATCACTAGCTGTGTTTTACAAGCACTATGACATGTTACTGTATTGACTTGCTTCTTCACGGGCCTTTGTCTCCCTCTCTCTCCTCTCCTCTCCTCTCCTTTCCAAAACGACACCACCTCTTGTCGTTTCATCTTCTATTTCTCTCTCCACCTGCCCATTATTCACCATAAACCCAGGAAAACCTACTGAAAACACACACACACACACACTTCATTTCATATCTATAGATACAAAAAAACCAAACACAATATCAAAAAAAGTGTCTCAAAAAACATCATCCAATCTTTTGACATATTTGTTACAAGTGTTTGTTTTTTTTTTTTCCTTATTAATATAGCACCATGGATTCTCAGATCTATGGTGCATTTACAACTACATTTGTTATATGTGTCATATTTTTGGTTCAAACTTTTACAACAACAAATGCTAGTGTTGTTTTGAATGTATCTTCTTCTTCTTCTTCTTCTATGTCAAATGATGATCCAAATATCAAATCAAGTACGACCCAGATCAACTCAAACTCAGTTCTTGTTGCACTTCTTGATTCACATTACACTGAGCTATCTGAGCTTGTTGAAAAAGCCATGTTGTTACAAACTCTAGAAAATATTGTCGCTACAAAGAATGTTACTATATTTGCGCCTAGTAACGAGGCTTTGGAAAGACATTTGGATCCTGAGTTTAAACGGTTTTTACTTGAACCCCGGAACTTGAAATCTTTGCAGAATCTGTTGTTGTATCATATTGTTTCGGGTCGGGTCGGGTCAGAGGAATGGGTCGGCGAGGGTTTGGGTGTTGGTGGGTATGAGACACTGTGTGTTGAGGAAAGTGAGAATTGGTTGGTGATGACTAGAGAAGAATCCGGGGAGAAAATGGTGGGTGGGTTAGCTAAAGTGACCCGACCCGATGATGTGGTGAGACCTGATGGGTTGATTCATGGGATTGAGAGGTTGTTGGTGCCTAGATTGGTGCAAGAAGAATTTAATAAGAGGAGAAGTTTGAGTTCGATTTCTGCGGTTTTGCCTGAAGGAGCTCCGGTAGTGGATCCCAGGACTAACCGGTTAAAGAAACCGGCTAGTCCGGTTCCAGCTGGAGCTCCACCGGCGTTGCCGGTTTATGATGCGATGGCACCGGGGCCGTCTCTTGCCCCGGCCCCGGCGCCAGGACCTGGTGGCGCCCGGCACCACTTTGATGGAGAGAGCCAGGTATTTAGCCTAGTACAATTACATTTGTTTACTAAAATAGAAGTTTATATTAGATAATGTCATATAATAGCAATATACTTTTAGACTAGTGTTTATGCAGCATTACTAGTAAAAAGAGTTTCTATTGCATATCATATTTTATAAGTTGAATGTTATTGTTTTTTTCGGCCATAAGCAGGAAAAATTGAGCTTTTATTGACTCTCTTAAATTTCTATAAGCCCAAAACATAAGCTCTAATCAAAACACCTCTAAATGTGCAAACAAAGTACATTACATAAGTTTTATTTAAGTTTCTATAACGGTAATCATATGCCACTCTTAATATTTTTCTTCCTAACTCCGCCACTGCAGGTTAAAGATTTCATCCAAACCCTACTACATTATGGTGGCTACAATGAATTAGCGGATATTTTGGTGAATTTAACATCATTAGCTACAGAAATGGGGAAATTGGTGTCCGAGGGTTATGTGTTAACGGTGTTGGCACCAAATGATGAAGCTATGGCTAAACTAACGACAGATCAGCTAAGTGACCCTGGTGCGCCTGAGCAGATCATTTACTATCATTTGATACCGGAGTATCAAACTGAAGAGAGTATGTATAATTCTGTACGGCGGTTTGGTAAGGTTCAGTATGATACATTACGGCTGCCTCATAAGGTGGTTGCAGAGGAGGCTGATGGGTCAGTGAAATTCGGGTCAGGGGAGGAGTCAGCGTATTTGTTTGATCCGGATATATACACTGATGGTAGAATATCGGTGCAGGGTATTGATGGGGTTTTGTTTCCGATGGAGCAGACGGTGGAGAAGCCTTCTAGCGAGGTTTTTCCAACCACGCCAGCGAAAGTTGTGGCTAAGCAGAATAGAGGTATTTTTACTACTTTTGAACCTGATTAGTTGTTTTAGTTCTTATGTTTGCTGCATTATGTTAGAAATGTTGATCATATATTCTATGGTTTGACGTACATTCTATATGATTTGCTTCATTTGTAGTGTGGGCTTATGAATTTTCAAGTTTAATGGTATTCATTCTCGGATTTACATTTTGAATCGGTGTGATTGCCGATTCATTGTGAAATACCAACATATTTTTGAAAACCACACAATTAGGACCCTTGAAATATAGACTAGAGCGAGTTTTTTGCTCTATTTAAACCAAATAGTTTCTTTCACTAGGTTTTGTTTGTGGAGAATACTTTCAATTTGTTAATGGCGGAAACATATGTTTCTTTCACAATGTATTCTTCAATTTGTTTCTTTTATTTATTTTTGATGGCCGGAGTATTTAGATTAGGATAAGCTACACAACTTGATGGATGTTTCAACAATGGGATTTTGAGTCTAGATATTGAACTCTATGCCTTGCTAACACTTGATAGTAATCAAGTTCTAGATATTTGATTACTAATAACAAGAATGTTTGAAGGAAAAAGATGGCCTATGTGAACAAAGGTCCTACAACTCAAATTGGGCATTTTACCTTCAATCTTTAGATCTTTTCTATGGCTGACGTGAAAACTATTTCAATAAACGATGTTTTATCCTCTTCGAATTACCTGTTTTGCTGATTTGTTTGTTTGATAAAGCCCAAATAATTACCCCGTAAACGATAGTATAAAGATCAATTAGGGTGCTTTTATTGTTCAGTTGATACTTTTTGTCGTGGCTATAGTGTATAAAAGTTGGTTAATATTAGAAATATTTTGTACCATATCTAAGTTGAGTGGTGATTATTATAAATATATAACAAAACACCTTGCAATTACACATAGTACATTACTATGACATACACCAACTGTATTGAGTCATTTAGGTTCGGCTTATTTGATACCATGGTGTTAGAGGTAGCAATATCAACTTTATGATTAGAAAATTGGGGAAATAAATGAATAATCCGTTTTCTCCTTGTGATGTGAAGTGTAGAAAGGATTTCGATACTGAAGTCTGTTTGATGCACTTTTTTTTACACCAATTGTTTTTGGTGCATCAAGGTGTAAAAAAGGTGAACCAGACGTGTTATTGCTAAAATCTCTTCTACACTATCTACAGTCACAATCTATTTTAAGTTTCAACTCGACCTTTAATAAAAATTTAATTTTACTCCATTCCACCTAAACAACCTAACCTAACTCAATTCACATCCATTAGTAACCCAACCTAAATTATTTTTTAATTAAATAAACATGATTTATGGTTTTAGTTAATTCAATAAAATTTATTATAAATATTAAAAATAATTATTTTATCTTAAAAGTAAATTATTTTTAAATATGAAAAAAATAAAAAATACTATATATATTTTACATTCATAAAACATACTTGATTAAAATAGTTAAATCAAGTTAAAGTCGTAACATTGATACAAAGTACATAATTATAATTACTCATCATCGGAAATTTTTTGTCATATATGCTCCAATTAGATCGTTTTTTAGAGCGTTGTGAGCTTCTCAATTGCCAAGTTGTGCCTTATTGGTCATATGACTAGATAGGCTTGCAATTCGTTCAATAGAGTATTGAAATGGTTGTTCATCGATTGTTCGTTGTCATCATCTTCAACAAAGCTTGCAATTCGTTCAGTAGACTTATGTCTAATTATGAAAAGCCCCAACTTGTACTTTGTTATTGCTTGCAAAAGAATACTATCTCTGTAGGCCGAGCCAGCTGGAACCCCAATATCTATCACAGAGCTGACTACAACGTATCTCTTTTGAAAACAGCCTGTGTATGACCTGGTTTTCATGCTTCATCATATTGTACCTTAAATACTTGCACTTAAAGCCTTAACGACATAACTGTCACTGCTACATGATATTTATCTTTTGGGCCCCACTTTCCTGCTTTTTGTTCTTGTCACGTTTATCAATTATCATCCTCTCCTTTGGTAAATCTTTTTACATACATTATCACAATAGCTTTGGACTATAAAATTTGGTGTTATACCTTTCTTCTATATTTTGTGTGTTTTTTTAATATTATGATTGCAACTTTTTGCAAAGTACTAACTATTAAAAAAAAAAAAAAATCAATTTAAGATTATGTAAAATATTAATAATCACCTTCTATATGAAGAGGTTTTAAAATGATCCGAGTTCTAATTATGCCATAAAGTTAGTTTTTTTTTTGGTTACTCAGGCACCCAATATTGTTATATCGACTTGACCCTTGTGCCATATCGACTAGGCCAAAGGCTTGATTTGTTATTTATGCATTCATTGTGTGTAAAATCAAATATATAATTGTATCTGATTATTTGGAAATGCAGGGAAATTATTGGAAGTGGCATGTTCAATTGTTGGAGCTGTTGGACAAGATTCTCAATTTACAAGCTGTCATTAAGACATAGATATGTATTTTCCAACAATTCAAGAAAATGGATTAAAAAATGGAAAATAGAACAGCCACATAGCCACACACTCAAAGGTGGAGAATTTTTCTATCTAAAGACCTTTTCTTTTTCCTTTCAGAAATTGAAAATGATTATTTTCATTATTATATGGACTTTGCCAACAATTAATACGCTGTAAAATGTTCTACATGTCACTTGATAATTATTTTTAACATATGGTTTTTTTTTTTTTTTTATGTATAACGTTTTATTGCGTATTAACTTAAACTAAATGTAATCAATAATGATTGCCAGATTTCTGAAAGGAAGGTGTCCAGATATAGCAAAAACAGATATTAAAAGGGTTAGCAGATGGATGTTGCAGCTTGCATTCAAGGAAGTTTCCCTGTTTATTTTTTTCTATATTATAATTCTTTTAAATATTTATCTTTATATATTTTTGGGGTCTGTGTTTCTAAGATTACTGTAATTACTACTACTACTATACTAGCAGAGGTGAGTTTTTTTTGGTTTGCTTTTGGGAACACATTATTATGCAAATACATAAAATCATTTGTACAACAACCAATCAATTTTTATTATAAGCCATCATTTTGTTCTCTTACAAAGCATTCACTTAAGGAACGAATGATCATATGTCTTCACAAAAGCGTTCACTCGGATGCTAATCGATGTTGCATATGTTTATGTGTGTGAGATTAGTTGATGAAAGTCGTTAAATGAAATGGCGGTCTGAGTCGTCATGGGACATCTGGTGCCAGCATTATAAAGTATCGTGTTATATCTGTGTCACTTGATTTTTCTTATCATAAATACACCACATTTATCCTTGTTATCAATCATTCACATGCCGGATGCTAGTATAATATATATATGGTGTGATAGGAAAAAAAAAAACAAGAAAGAAAGCACAAAACCATCTTTTCAATTTGCATGAATTCTATTTCCCTCATGATTCCAAGCACAAAACTAACAACTAGCAAAAAAACCAATTATTAACAAAAAAAAAAGCAATCAATTTATCTCCATTGGATTCTCCAACTATATAAAGCCTATGCAACTGAATTTGGCCTCGATAATATGATTTGTTTCAAAAAATAAAAATAAAAAATAGTTATATAACATTCAATCTTTTCCCATGCCTCTCCCTTTGCAGATTGGGTATCGTTGTTCATACCTCGCCCTTTGAACGATTGAATATCGTCGTCGTTGTATATAACATTCGATCTTTAACTGAATAGTACTTTACTGTTTACTGCAGCCCGTGCACATCAAATGTACAGAAAAATTAACAACACAAACATAAACTATGCATATTTCCACAAGTATAATGCTGACACCTCTAAATTCAGTGAAACAAACAGATCCATAAAAGACTTTATAAAAGTATAGAACAACTAAATTTTTTTAAACAAAAAATATTCACTGCACAGCCACAGAAACCTTATAAACTTTTGAACAATGCATTATAAAGCACATTTTAACTTCCAACAGCGATATGCACAGGTGTCATATCCTGATTGGGTGAACCCGAACCCGAACTGAACCCACTTTCAAGCACCGTACTGACTTCTGCACATCCTTCAACTTCATTAGTAACTACAGTCGGCATTTTGCTTTCATGCACTTCCTCTGTGTCTTCTGCTATCAAGACATTTTCTTTTGACTTGTCATTTTTGACTTCTGAAGTTTTAGTTGAAGACTTTGTTTTGGGATTCTTGGAAGCAGAAGTATCTTTGTTACGTTTTGTGGGGTTGAACCTTGGTGACATAGTTTGGTCTCTAGCGCCTCGTGGGCTATCAGAAATCTCTAGTTTTTCCATAGACTTGCTCACTCCACTCAAAGAGCTCTTGGTTCTTCCGAGCTTAGGTGATCTAGGACGCGTAAGTGGTTTCTGTAAAAACATATATATAATAAACCATTTAAGTCCCGTAATCAATAGCATCGATATCATACAAACATATCAGCAAAGAGATTGTTTGGATGTGCATTTAATTTTAAAATGATCATCTATTTATGTAGTAATACTGAACTATCATTCATATAATCAGTTTTTTGAGTATGAAACTGATCATGTACTTAAAACGTACTAGCACGGATAAAAAAAAATATATACCTTCTTGAGTTGAGGTTTTGGAGGAGGCTCATTGTAAAAGCTTGGCATTGGTGTGGCTTTAAACGTCAAACTCTTCCTCAATTTCTTTATATCTTTTTCCTGGCTTTCCTGCATATTCACAAGTTCAATATATATTCATTCATTGACTACAGAGTTCAGTTTAATTAAGAAGACAATTCACCTTTGACTTTGCTTGCAAATAAGTCGTTTCGGCTTCTTTCGCATGAACCTTCTCCTCAATCTTTGAAAAAAACTTGTAAATAAAACATCAAACATAAGTTATTGTTACTGTTTTCATATCAAGAAATACTGAAACTAACAATAACAATGTGCACCTGTTTTCGCCTTTCAGCACGCTCATCCAACCTGAAAGGAATAGCAGATGTGCTATTCCTACGTCGCCCGCCAGGGGTACTGCTAGCATTTCTATTCAATTCAATTAAACAAAGAATCAAAATTCCTTCAGAAAAAAGTTAAAAAAGTAATCATGGTAATTGTAAGGTTAAGAAGTCAAGAATAATACGGTGAAGCATTCGAACTGGCTGCATCGTCTTTTTTAACTGAGAGTTGAGTTTTGATTGGTTTCAATCGACTTGATGCTCTTCTATAAGAAGGGTGTGATCTAGAACACGAAGTTGTGGACAATGTAGGTGCCACAGGGGTTTCGATTTTAGCAGGGAAAGATAAACTTTGAGACAAACTCGGCCTTGGGGTTCGACCAAATGTTCCAACATTAGGGACATTTTTAGCCAACTTACTATTCTTGGAACCACTTCCTTTGGTAGTAACCTTAACCGAATCTCGGTTTTCAGGGTTATTCACTTGTGTTGTCGATAAATCAATAACTTCCTGATCAACTTTGCTCAAGTTTTGGTGATCATTTGCATTCTCAACAGCTTCTTCATTAACTGGAACAACAGCAGTTTCAGATTCTAACACAACTCCATTTCCAGACTCCATTTCTATCCAAAAAAACGCATTTTTTCAGTAGCGGTTCACAAAATAATGACATAATAATATTTCCAAGTAAAGAATATTTGTGTAACTGCTGTTCGATCCATTTGATCATTATAAACAAAAGCAGTTATTATAAACGACTTGCAGAAAATAACTAATACTTGTATTAAAATATTAATTTGAGCCCTCTTTATGCAGTTACGAAATTCAAAAAAATTTATTGGAGAGTTGTCACTGGTAGATAAAAAAAACACACACACACATTAATGAGATCAAACAAGTATAAAAACATCCAACATAACTAAGCAAAATTACATAAATGAAAGTTAAAAAAAATAAATGATGTACCTTATTAGTTATTTGAAGATGAAATGAAAATTCTGAGAATGAATGGATGTTTGTTTGTTTGTGTCAGTTATTCTTTAACACGGACAAGTTGTACAAGAAATATATGTTTGTAAAGAAAGTTGGTTCTGTTTTGTTTTCGGATATTGGAGACTAGGATGAGTTGGTGGGTGGGGGGTATGTTGGTAATCTATTATATTTTTATTTTTATTATAATATAATAATAATGCTCGATTTAAATATTTGTAACTACTACTACTACTTTAAGATATAAATTTATTTTATTTGATTACCTTATGATTGCTCTGATGATTGCATTTTAAAAGTAGTGTAACTTTTTTTAATTACAACTTTACTCTTAATCAGGATAAAACCTTTTTACCTAAAATCTACTTACGTTCTCGGGACTTGAACGCTTAGACATGGATTTATTTGATGTAATTAATGCATTGTTTTTTTTTTGGAAAGGCGAATTTCATTAATATCAAAACTCATATACAAAGGAGAGAAAGGAGAAAAAATATGGACAAAATAGTTACAAGAAATAAAATAACTTCCATTTCTCCCCATCAAGATTCAATCTAGTCGCCCGATGTTTGATCCAAAGGAACCCAAAGATTGAATGTCACGAAATACCTCCACCGCACTAACAGGAACACCCGTAAAGATCCTCTCATTTCTAGCTTTCCATAGCCTCCAACAGGCAATCAGGACAACCGAATGGAGAATGCGCTTAGCAAAAGGATCACTCAGAGCATGATTATGACTATCAAGAAGGTCAGGCACCGAAAAAGCAAAGATAGGAGGAATTCTACACCAAAGTCCAACTCTATACCAAACCTCATTCGCCAAAGAGCAAGAAATCAACAGATGTTCGAGGGTCTCAGGGACATCATTACAGACCGGGCAGAAAGTGCAAGGAATCCCCACATTCTTGATCACAAGATTGTCTCTGGTAGGAAGACGATTTAATCCTGCCCTCCATCCAAAAACATTTATCTTCATAGGGAGCCACTTGTTCCAGCTAAAAAGATAGGAGCCCCCAACACCAGGTTGATAGAGAAGCTTCCTACATACCTTTACTGAGAAAATTCGATCATTCCCACCATCATCCCAAGCAAGCCGACCACTCCCATTGTGACCAGTATCAAGATACATATGATCAGAGAGGTTGAAATTGCAATGGAGTAAAAGGTTCCTAACCTGACAGATGTTGCACCAAGTACCATAAGCACGAGTGCCACAGCAGCAATAACTTTCCTCCAAAGCTTGCCATGTTCGGAATTGAACCGCCAATTCCATTTAACCAAAAGACTAAAACCCTTTTGCAATTAAGTTATTGCATTGAATAAACCCTTTTGCAAATTTTATTTGATTTCTACAATGTAAATATGAATAGAGAAGATAAAAACCAACAATTCAATAAGACACGTTAACTAATGCTTTTTTGTTTCTACTATATTATTTTATTAAAAAGCATTTCCCCATATATATGTGATAAGCCAAGTCAACTATTAGGTTAAAAACTAGGTGAATAAAGTCATAAGATTTAGGTAAGAAAAATTTACCTCTAAAAATAATTCATTAAAGATGATACTTCCTTTCAATAAAATACGTCTAATAATTTCCTCAAAATCACTAGAGTGAGAGGTAGAAAATAACCCACCTACTCCCTTTTATGTATTGTCAATGGGGTTGGTGGCCTATTGGTAAGGTTTTTGACATTGAGATATTCCAACAGGGTTCGAGTCTCATTTCCTATATTTGTAAGGGTGAATTTTTGGGAGTGTCTTCGAGACTCATGGGTTTAATCGCAGACAATTCGTATAATTTAGGAGTAGGAGTAAGGTAGTTTGTCGTTTAAAAAAAAAACTCCCTCTCATGAGTTGATGCAAAATAAATTTTAGAAAAGTTACTAGGATCTATGAAAACAATAACAAACAACTAGAAAGGTACTCGTGCAATGCGACAGTAGTGGTGGAGGCGGCGGTGTGGTGGTGTCTGCGGCGACTGGTGGTGGTGGTGGAGACTAGTGGTGGTGGCGGCGGTGAATAGTGTAGGTAATTGATGTAAAGATAATTAATGTTAAAGGGATAGCGTATGTGAAAATATTTTAAGGGGTTATAGGTGAAAATATTCACTTTTTTAACACTTCTAAAAATAAAAAGCCATGAACTCTTTATTAGATGGATGTCCGCACAATGCGGCGGCGATGGTAGCGACAGTGATGTTAGCGGCGGATGTGGTGATGGAGGCGACTGGTGGAGGTGGCGGCGGCGGAAAGTAATGTAGGTTATTGATGTAAGAGAGTGCAGTGTAGTTATTTTAGGAAGGGATAGATGTTGTAAATTAAACCATTAAGGATATTTTTGATAGACCATGTGTTTTAGTTGTTAGGGATGTAAAAAGTCTAAGCGCATTTTTAGGTTATCAAAATCTTAGTTGAAAAGGGAGGGAAGGGTAAATGTTTTATATCTATTTCTATACTATCTTATAAAACATTTACATAGTGTCTTATATTTTTAAAATTTTCAACATTACCATTTTTAACTTATTATTTAATGTTTATGTTATATATATTGTATATATATTGATTTACATAATAATTTATATTTATAAATATTCTATCAATAACAAAAAATATAATTTTTATATAATGTGTTAGACAATTCAGAACCAGCGGTCGGCAAAGCCGACTGCCGGAGACCATCATCTTTTGATTTCAACCATCGCTTATTGTGCGGGTATTATTTGTAGTAGTGAGGGATCTTTATATTATAGGTAGCCAGTCTTTACTCACTCAACCCAAGCAATGCCCAAAGAGTCTCATGCATCCTTTAGTCAACAACCATTAGTAAAGAATAGGATCAGACCAAGTGCGAGATTGGATCAAAAATAACGTAT
>JAOXNX010000001.1:34068087-34078489 GCA_028566075.1 Solidago caesia
TAATCTATTATATTTTTATTTTTATTATAATATAATAATAATGCTCGATTTAAATATTTGTAACTACTACTACTACTACTTAAGATATAAATTTATTTATTTTATTTGATTACCTTATGATTGCTCTGATGATTGTATTTTACCTAAAATTAATCTACTTACGTTCTCGGGACTTGAACGCTTAGACATGGATTTATTTGATGTAATTAATGCATTGTTTAGTTACAAGTATGTGTTATGTGTATGAGTTGAAAATATACATTACTTTTCGATTGTTTATTTTACTTCTCAAATAAAGTTTAATTTGATTTATCATACACCACACTAAAAAGTTGTTAATTTTAGACAACAATATTATAAATATATTAATCTTTTACTTCATGCTTTATTTTATTACAACTAGATAGATTATAGTAAACCATAATAATAATAATAATAATAATAATAATTCAATGAAAAAAAATACAAGGGCAAAATGGGGAAATATGAATTTGACGGCTGTGAACGTGGGGAGAATATGTTGGGTGAATATTTGGGAAGTGACAACGTGGCACAACGAAGCAATGTTATTGGTTGCACGTCTATGATGTTTTGTTCCCCACCACACAAACAAACAATCGTAGAATTGAGTTGTCCCATCTTGGGCCGTATGTTATGTTAATCAACGGCTAGCATGAATGGTGGTTATTATGGAATCTGGGCCGTTGGTTTCCAAGGCAATTGCATTTCACATTCTCACTTAAAAATATGGAAAGCAACAACACCTACCGCCTGCAATATATATAGATCCATCTGTCCTTCCTAACTTTTAAGCCATTGGCACTTCAAAATATGGACACCCATAAATCCTCTAAGGCAATTGTTCGGATATCTATATTGATCTAGCGAACAACATGGTTGTATTCAGTGCATATATACTCACTTATTCAGTAATCCGTCAATCCGAAACTCAGATGTATGACATTGTGACCATCAATTCCGTATACCAATCGACTGTTTGTCTCACCTATTTTACCAGCCTCTACGGCTCACCATGTCGACCAGGTTGATCGACACTTTTTAACCCATCTCATGGTTCAGTGTCATGAATGATATGCTGTATGCATGCATGGTTGTATCTCAAGTCCGAGACATGGACTGAAGTCACACAATTGTGTTCAATACTATAGATATGCATTTTCAGTCACAACCCCCGGACGCAGTTCAAGCTTCCAGGGTTGAACAGACTTGCTAAATGATTTGTACCTAATGCCTATATGGCTATATCAATTACAGCCAAAGAATCAAATCGTCGCAACACAATCACAACCACAACCGCACATTCACATCTTCCTCTTTTGTCATTGTACAGAAAGTTAGACTTTTATCTTGTTCATTTCACATGTGTGTGTATAAAGGCATGGTACATTCTCTGAGTCGAAATGCAACACCTAGCGAGCTATTTGAGTATTCAAAATCTAACATATGATCATCTGCTAGTTTAAATGCATTTTGTTTGTTACATTTAGATGCAAAAACAATTAACAAATTCATATCAACAAACCGACACTGGCCCCCTTATTGTCACGCTAAAATCATCCTTCAATGGCTTGTTTGTCAATGTGGGACTTCCGGTATGCATCATTGCGACAAACTCATTGTAATCTATACGGCCATCCTGCAAGTTAACAATAAAAACAAATTTAACACAAGTAGTAAATGTGGAAAATTTAACTCATTTATAGTGAATAGGTATATATTTTTAACTCTAACGGGTTAATCTAGTAAATAAAAGCATAGCTTATAAGGAAATGTGGGAAGTGGGAACACTTGTCTAAAGTGTAATTACATGCTTAACACTAGTCATCTATTAAGAAAATTTGTAATTTTTGGACAAATTTTTTTTCTGCCGTCAACACAACCTGACCCATGTATTTTAACCCATAGAAAATTACCCATTTTTTATATTTTTACACAGAATTATCAATGTCATGACAAAATAAATATTTATTGTCTAAACATAATTGTAGTAAAAACTTACATTATTCTGGTCAGCTTCTTTGATAATTTCTTCTAAATGAACACAATCTAATCCAAACTCTTTGCAGGCTTGTTGGAGTTCATCAAGGGTGATATAACCACTGCCATCTTTATCAAAATACGAAAAAGCAGTGAACAAATGATCTTCCCTATCAACTTGATTCGTATGCAAAGTTGCAGCTATAAATTCTTCATAGTCAATAATACCATTATTATCAATATCCGCCTGCATTTCCAGTTTAAACAATCAAATGACTAATTCAATTTTATGCGACAAGAAAACAAGGATAATCAGATATACTTACAGATTGCATTAGATCATAGATCTCAGACTCTTTGAGATTAGAACCAAATCGCCTGAGTCCGGCCTTAAGTTCTTCAAAAGTAATATAACCACTGTTGTCTGTATCTATTATCTTGAACATTTGTTTTAAGCCCGCGATTTCTTCCTCTGAGAGTTTTGACGCGATGACCTATGAGGAGCATGAGATGGGTAAGGTTAGATTAACATTTTTGCAGTGAGATTTTGTAGTTATCAGCTTCTTTTCTTGATTTACTTACCCTAAGAGCCATTTTCTTGAGCTTGTTCATGGCAGAAAATTGAGTTAACCGGCTCAGCACTGCAGAATCAAGAGGCTTATCTGGAGCAACACCATCTTCACTGATCCAAGGGTGGCCTACAGTGGTGAGAACAAGAATCAGAATCATATTGCTAAGATTATGGATGTGTTTGAATGTGTGCTTTGAAAGTGCGTATACGATATTGCATAACCATAATAAGATTATCAAGTTTTACAAAATGTGTGGTGGACGATACTATTTGGATGTCCTGCTGCTGTTTTGGACAATCATATTATTTAAGGAATTAATAGAGAAATAATAATCAGAAACATAATCTGTTATCGAATAGCTGAAAACTTTAACTGGAAATTCAGTTCACAACAATAAGATAATCAGTAGCAGAACGCAATCCAAACATCCCCAATGTTGTTAATTAGAAGCTAGTGGACCGATTCTACAATGTTGTTGATCAGAAAATAAAATGAAAATGTAACAGTTAGACTTACAAAGAACTTCATGAGCCGTTATCCGCTTTTTCGGGTGTCTAATGAGCATTTTTCTAACCAAATCTTTAGCACTTTCAGAGATACTAGGCCATGGATCAGAGGAAAAGTCGAGTTTACCCCGCAAAACTTCTTCAAATATTTCATTCTCAGATTCTGCATCGAAATGAAGATTCTAAATGGCGATGACCAAACTGGAAATATTTACTCATTTAATGTAGTTTTTAAGACTAACCTCCCCAAAATGGAGGTACCCCACAAAGGAGAATGTAAAGGATCACACCGGCGCTCCATATATCTGCTTCTGGACCATAACTTTTAAGCAATACTTCAGGTGCAACATAGTATGGACTTCCAACCACATCAAAAAAAGTTTCACCTGCAAATTACACATGGTAAATTTTATTGATGATCAATTTTGTTACCACTGATATGAAACTAATTTTCGAACCCCAATATAATCCTACTAACAAACAGTTAATCAGAAGCATGATCTGTTTATCCAAGACAAAGATGTAATCTGAAAAGCAAAGATGTAATCTGAAAAGCACCTGGTTTAAAAAAAACTGATAGCCCAAAGTCTATGGTCTTAAGTGGTGAGTCTTCATGCTCATCAACAAACAGAAAGTTCTCGGGCTTAAGATCACGATGCATAACTCCCAAAGAATGACAAGTTTCAATCACACCAACAATCGTTCTAACAAGATCAGCTGCCTTTCTTTCTGAAAAATGCCCTTTTTTTGTAATCCTATCAAACAATTCGCCTCCAGCACAAAGTTCCATCACCAAATGAACAGCCACAGAATCCTCATAAGCCCCTTGAATCGAAACCACATCAGAGTTGCCAGATAGATGATGCATGATTTCGATTTCTCTTCTAACATCCTCCACATCTTCATCTGTTAACAACTTTCTCTTAGCGATTGATTTGCAGGCGAACTCTTTTCCAGTAGTCTTCTCTATACAAAGAAAAGTCGTACCAAATTGACCATGTCCTAGTTTCTGACCCAAATTATAGTACTCTTTCAAATGCCCGGTTTTTGTCTTCAACACCCTATCAGCTTGCAATCCTGCACTCAACATTCTCTTCACATTGTGCGCCATTTTAACATCAGACGACTTACTTTGTTGCTTCACAACCACAACCATTTCGGATTGTTTCACATCTTGTTTCATTTCTTGATTCAAAACTACCACCTGTGAAGGTTTAGTATCATTTTTGGGTATGATCACCAACCGTGGAGCTGTCTTTTGAACCTCCACAGGAACTTTAGCATCTTTATCTATCGACGGCATTTCTTTGCTAAATTCACCATTCTTATAATAGATCAAATCCGGTGACTTAGACCACCAATACGAATGTGACATAGATTGAAAGAATCCATCTTTCGAGTAACACGATCCTACACACACATTTCCCATATCTAAATTTCTTTACCCGCAACTTTTTTTCAAAAATATATATGACAAATTACAGTAAAAATTCATACACAAAACCCTCAATACAAGCGAATCCCCCTTTCGCCAAATTTTACAGTTGTTACAGACATATAAACAAACACTTTAGTGTACAGACATATAAAGGAAAATGGTGATGTGGGTATGATGTAAATTTGTAAGAAACAGGATAAGATTGGTGGGTATGATCGAAAGATTTTAACTTGGTATGGGTTTACTAAGTCTTTTAATTTTATATAAATCTTCGGAAAAAATGGGACTTTTTCTAAGGTTTGAATGTTTCATGTTTGTGTATATATATGGGGTGTGTATGTATATATGGATATGTACACGGGAAAGCGTGGCGGTCGCAGAAATTGACGAGGGAAAGTGACTTGTTTTTCAGTTGGGATGTTTTTAAACGCGTTAGGCACACACTTTACATACATATCTTCAAAAAGAAGCCATCATATCAATCATACCTATTTTTGATTTTAACGTTTACATTTTGTTTTTCAAATATTTCATTTGTGGCATGTCTTTTCCTGAGAGATTTTGGACCCTACACCCTAGTGTTTTGTTTTTTTTTACACCGTTGTTTGGCTCGAGTTGTGGGATCCGGTTTAGACAACTGACTATCCGTTGTTGAGTTAGGACCTCACCATCTATAATATATCATATTTCCACTTCTTTTTTTTTTCTTTTTTTTCTTTCCAAATACACTCCCAATGTATAATAAATTATGCATAATATATAACTATTTATTACATAGTTAGGGATGTATTTAAGAAAAAAAAAAAGTGAAAATAAATACTCACATCAAAAATGATCTATTTTAGTCGATAAAATATAACTTCTTTTCAAACATCATACTTATCATGTACTTTTTTGGTAAAGTTAATACAACATGTATTTGAAGTTAGGATTTGATGTTAAAGGACAGATTGTTTGATTGGAATAGAACGATTGAAAAAATCTTTGATGATATAACCTATAAACTAAAAACTTATAATTTATAAGGTATCAAACACCCTCTAGCCTCATACTAGAAAATTAGAAAATCTACTAATGAAGCATGATATCTACAAATTGACTAAAACTAATTTAATTTAAGGGAATACTATTTCCTTGGGAAATTATTATATACTTTCAAAATTATAAGAAAAGGCGACCATATATGTTAGTCTCAAGTTGGAACATATACCATATATCATTTGAATTCGTATACTATCAAATAATGTATTATGATGTAATGTAATACATATGGTTGATATTAACTTTAATACATTGCGGGTTCGGGCTAAACACCTGATACAACCTGGTCAACTGCGACGTCAGACAAAGAAGTTAAGAAACTACAAGTGGAAGCAAAGTGGTTACACTAAAAGCTTACATCTTGGAGGTCATTAGAAAGCGTCAAGTAAGGCCTAGTTTTATGTAATCAAACAAATATTTTAAGTTCTCATATTAACAAACTTTATTAAATAAAGACAATTTTCAAGTGATTTAAATGCACGGGTAATTTAAAATGAATGATTTAATAATAATAATTATATATAAAAAAAAAAAATGAAGGAAAGAAAGATGGTTGACTTGTGTATAAAGTGGAGGAGCACTTGCACGATTAAATTGGATGTTTGACAAACGGCTGCGAATCGGATTTAAAACAAATAACATCAAGACAAACCACACCTCCCTTGATATAATCCACAACTAAGTATTATTAATTATATAATTATTAAAACATAAACAACCTTATTTTTACAAATATAATATATATAGTAATAAACATAAACATATAATGGGTTGGATATGTAACCGAGTTAGAGGCTGGCGGGCCGGCTGTTGCCGGAGACAGCTTCATTCTTGTCTTTGAGACAACGGGCTAATTAATTTGCACCTTAATTTAAACCATCAACTTCATTCACCATTTTCAACTTTGTAACAACTCTTTTTTATACTTTGAGCTTTTACAATATGTACAAAACACAAAGGTTGTGACTTGTGACATCCTTTTATGCTTGAATTCTGTAATACAAATTTATCAACAAAAAAAAAAAAAGATATCGACAGGTGTTTCTTCATGTTATAGTTCTTTGCGTTTTTTATCTCGTCGGGGCTATCGTATTTTAATTTCCAAATTCAAGTTTTTATGGATGTCGAACATAATCAGTGTTTTTGAGCTATGACTATATTTAATTACTTGTTATCTTCTTACTCTTGCTGTTTTGAATCCTAGTGTAATCAAATTGTACCATTTCACAATACTTAAGTATGTACTAATCCTTCAATTTATTACAAACTTTAGCATTTTAATATCATTTCAATGAACTTATTTTTTAAATGGACGAGGTTTTTCATGAACGGGTTATCGGGAAAGGCAAGTCTCTAATCCAAATGTAAACGTCCTAACGGGGTATCCCCGTGACATTTTCCAAACCTTTTTTCCTGGCAAACCCGGGATGTTTATCACAGGTTCAAACCAAAGATCTTTTATGAGGACTGACCATTATGCAACATTGTAATGAAATTATTTTGTGCTCATACAGATTAATGTACAAAGAATACATCAAAATTTAACAGCATTATTATAAGAAGAGGCGTGTGAAAAGCAAATGGGTTGCACCTATTTCTAATAGAGGTCATGATTGACCACGCAGAAGTTGACTTATTCCTTTGACTTTCACTTCAAGAAATGGACAGAGAAGATTTCATACACTGATAAAGCTCCCACTCAAACTCGTTTATCATCTTTTCTTAAAAAGGTTATTCACGCTGCAGATGCTGGCTTTTAGGCTCAATCAATCTTAGTCTTCAGCCCTAACCATCTAACCATGTCTAGATATTCAGGGTAGCCCTCTATGGTTCTGTTTGCAGGGCATGCAGGGTGTACAAAAATGGATCCACAGGCCAAACAGTAGCAAACCCAGTCCTATTTAGTTTAAGCCAGGTAACGGAAACTGAAGAGCTTTTTTTATCTAGAGTTTGTCATTTTCAAAATTGAAACGGCTCATTTTACAAATATATATATATTTTGAAGCTATAAAACCCATGGTTTGCATCCAGATAATCTAGTTTGGGACAATATTCTTAATCTTCAGTTTCAGTGCAGCCCCCTACTTGGTTCAACCCGGTCCGGTTTTGTCCCACGGAATACTCCTATCCCAGGTCATGAATCTCTATACTAAAACAAAGATCCAAGAAATGACAAAACTATATTCATGCACCTAGATCATTGATCCTAACCAAATATGCTTTCGCCAGTCCGGTCTTTAGGCCATCAGAGTACAGGAACAAAGTTCCAAGAATCGACAAAATGTAGCATGATAGGCCTGACAAATTCTGCTAGTAGAGAGCCAAAGCCCCACAACATTTACCCCCTCTCCAATCAAGGAACAAATATTCAACAATTTAAAAGTGATATAGCAAGATATATTTTTCAACAAGATTAAAGCTTCTAATAAATGCATCTCATATAGGTAACTACCATTTAAAATTATTCCAAAACCATACTAATAAGCATCAAGACTGTAATATAACCGGATCACGTGACTTCAAACATCTCTGGCCAATCCTGAAAGATCGACATGTCCATCACGAGTTTCAGGTTCAACGACCTTTGGAGGTGAAGCTTCAATGGGTACACTCCTTTTGGAAGAAGACTTAGAATCCCCATCAAACAAACTAGGAGACCCAAAAGTGGCTTTGGATTCCCCGTCATATAAATGAGGAGACCCAAACATACCAAAAAACCCTTTTGTCATGTCTTCAGCAGCCTCAAAGAAACGGTTCATGTTGCCAAAAAAGTTGCGTTCAATTGATTCTATATCGCTGCGCAGTCCAGGGAAGTCAAACGGTGCAAGCTCTGATGACTCCCGTGGAAAAGAGCCTTTTGTCATCTGTTCTGTCACATCTTCTTCTGTGTATTCCTTGTTAGAATGCACTACCTCAGATGGCCTGAAAGATTTTAAATACGTGTCAGACTGATTCAAGTAAATTGAATGACAAACTCGCTTGGCGCTTGCCATTCATAGGTCAGAACTTTATACAACTACCATCCAGAATATACAAAGTTATCAACTGCCGGAAACAAACGTAACTTATTTGTTGCATTAATGAATCCTTTTGGCCCCATTCCTGATTTTGTGGGAGTGTGATCAAGTATGCCAATTGTTTAATCTAAGTAAGTAGTAACCCGCATCTAAATATTCTTTGCCTATTTGTCTCTAACAACCTACCATATCACAATCAAACATACTCTTTTCTAAACTTGTGCCCATATTACGACACACACACACACACACACACACACACACACACTTGTGTACGAACGAGATGTACACGATACATATATCTATTAATGCAATAAAGATTAAATTAATCAAAAATCGCATAGTCTTTGTTGAAAAACTTGGGTAGAGGCATAATTCAAGAATGATATACAATTGGGCGGGCATGCAATACTAAGGTCATGTAATTACTACTAGTCCAGAACTTGAGAATGGAGTTAAGCACGCCTTGAAATCAATCTAATTAAGTTACGATGAAATCGATATCAGTTTACATTTGATTAATCAATAGAACAAAAAATTCATTAATTAAAGAATAATAACAATACCTGCCAACACAATCCTTAAAAATTTGTTCGGTTTTCTCGCATTTTTTAATGAATTTGCCAGGCTCAACCTCTTCGGTTCTGCACTGAGAAGACACAATCTTCCTGGTGGAGCATGCAACACCCTCAGATCTAGGGTTGTTTACACCGTTGATCTCGCCGGAGGAGTTTTCATCATCGTCCTTCCATACCCAACCCATGATTATTTTATTTTTTTTACGTTTGCTTATCCAGAAACCTCCAAGGAATTTAGTATCATGTTAAGGGAAAAAGGGGGGGTAAAATAAATAAGGCGGTTACGATTTTGCTAACTTGTTGTTCAAGCACCTAGCAACCTTGCTTTCTAACATTTCTAAATATGCCCTTAAGCTTTTCGACTATCTCCAAGTTGTGTCCATCACAAAGTTAATACTTTTTTTTTTTTATCGGCCCAATGTTAATTAGAGTTTTTTTCAAATTAGTAATTAAACGTCAATATTTATTTTAATTTTTAAATCTTAACTCATATTAGTTTTTGTTTTAGTCCTCAACTTTAATCCATTTTTTATATTCCCTGGGATATTTTTTCGTGTAAAAAAGCTAAAGATACAAGCCCACAATAAGTTTAACCTTCGTTAATGTTGGGTAGTGATCCGTACATCATCATTTTTTAGCCGTATACCACCAAACATGCTTCACGCTATTGTATAGTACAACACCTTAAATTGTGTTTAGTAGTGTACGGCCAAAAAATTGTGATGTACGGATCATCACCCATGTTTAAAATAGGAAAGATATATATAAACAGTAATGTAATGTAAATGATGTTTGAATTATCAAATGATTCGATGTACAACTTTGAGTAATTTTGTGGTTAGTAAACTTTACACTTATAATTAAAATTAAAATCATAGATAGGAACCGTTTTGTCGTTAGTAAACTTTACACCAAACACGACACAAACACAATTTTAGTGACGTATCCACAAACAATAAAAACAAATAAATAATGTAAGGATTAAAATGAGAAAAAACATTAAACAACTGTACAACAAGAAATCAAAAGGCGTGAGTGTTTCTCTGTCAATCTAAAATTTTCTGCTAGAAAGGCGTGGGTTTTTTTTTAAAAATAAAACAATCTTAAATGCTGAATGAGAAAAGCCAAAACACCATCAATAGCTACACTTACGAAAACCAAAGGTAATAATAGGCAATACCAATGTTTTAAATACCGGAATTTTGGCCGTGCCGGCCGAGTACCCGGTACCGGTAATACCGGTATTCCGGGT
>JAOXNX010000001.1:34134636-34150503 GCA_028566075.1 Solidago caesia
ATTATATATATATATAATTATAATATATATGGATATATATATAATTATATATATATATATATATTATAATTATATATATATATATAATTATGTTAAATAAATATATATATATATATATATATATATATTTTAATGTTCGATTTGGGTCTGAATCTGCGAAATACCCAATCAGGGAATTCAGGGGAAAACCCCACAGTCTTGTCACTCTAAGGAGTCGAACCCAAGACCTGTGCCCAGTCATTTTGTCAGTTGATCTGTGCCTCATTGACAAATATATATATATATTATATTTGCTAGTCTTCCATAGAAAATTTTTTTTCCCTCTAATTAGCTAAAAAATTTCTATTATTTATTTGGTTTGTCGAATTGTCTTTAAGATATAAACCAAATAAATAATAACAAAAAGATATGCGACTACAAAGAAGTTATTTGAAATGTTTTAAAAACCGGACCGGTTCGCGGTTTGGAGGCTGGGTTTTTTAACCCGGTTTTCTAGCGGTCCGGTTCAATGGTTCGAACCGGCTGGTTTTGGCTGGTTCAACCGGTTTTTTTTTTTTTTTTTGAAACATTTTTTTATAAAATTTTTATGATAATGTGTATACTTTAATGTTATTTTTAGTTGTTTGTGAACATTAAAACATATATTTTCTTTAGATTATAACTATTTTGTATTATTTTTGAATGGATTGTAACAAGTTTAGTAGCATTTAAAATATAAAAAAAACACCAAACGGTTCAACCGGTCCGACTGCTCGTGGTTGACTTACCGGTTTGACGAAAAATCCGGTATTTAAAACATTGGTTATTTGATAACACTTATGTTTTTTTGGTTCTTTTGTTGGTGTGTGGTCCTATCATATATGCGCGTGCTTGTATCTATATGCCATAACAACCTATGCGACTATGAGATAAGTCAGATAACAATTACTAATCAAATTAGCTTTTAAAATTGACCTAAAGTACATTATAACATTATTATGTGCGAATTAATTATGTGCGTCTAGTCATTTAATTTGTACGATTTACAGACACTTTGAAGTCAACTTTGTTCAACCCCACAAATAAAATTTCTTACATATAGTTCCACAATAACAATTTCATTGCAAAAAACATTTTGAGAATAAAATATACAGTAACTAAACAAGAACTCAGATGGGTCATATCAAATATCATTCCAATCTTTTTTTTATACCAATTACTAATCAAATTAGCTTTTAAAACAAGTCAAATCTTCATGTCGGATACATTGTTACCTCTTGTCTTCAGAAACCACAATTTTACATTCAGGCATAAAACGATACAACATACAAACCAAAAAGCAGAACATATGTAAATCAAAATAGTAGTTAAAAGAAGCTGTTGTATTAGCTAGTAAGAAAATCCTTGAGATTTTTGTACAGGCCGAATAGAGAATACTGACGAAGGTTTTTGACTTCATACCATGAGTTGAAAACAAATTCATGCTTATCTGTTCCAGAGAATGCAAGTTGTATTCCAATTCTACAATCAACATTTCCACATCTGGTCTTACAGGAACTGGTTCTGATTGCACAGTCCTGATTATTTAGACACACAAAGTTGCTTTTGCCTGAACACCAAGAACATCCATCTCTCTTCCAGAATAAGTTTTGTAGCTTACCCTTCTGGAATTCTAGAACCTACGGCCGAAAATTACATTAGTCTTGGTGATTAAATAATCGTTACCAAAAACTGAAAAAAGTATTGTAGCACATAGTTTATTAAACGACTTATCAGCCAAATCTCTAATATACGCATTATTAATTACATCAAAAATCAAAAGATTTTTAGTGATTATTTTGCGACAAGGCAGTAATCTTGGATAGAACTTTGTCAAGAAAGGAAATTTTGCATTAATCTTTTGACATCCACGAAATGAAATTGAACATTTTCATTTGCATGATGAAAATATTATCTTACCAGTGTAAACCTGGTTACAATATATGTACCGTTTGCAACAAAGTCAGCATATCTTCAACCAGCAAACGCCACCATATACCCACCATAAGAATCTTGTCATGTCAAAAATGTGTTATGACCATAATTACTACACTTTAAGTCTTCAAACCGACCCAAATGCCGAAAAAATATGACAAATTGCTTTCCTCAAAAGCTCAAAGCATAAATTAGTTGAATGTACTGATCAAATTAGCCTACTATCACAATCATAAATGTCATACCGTTATTCAATTTGATTTTATCAAGCAATTTTACACAAATGAAACAAACAATGTTGTATAACTTTTTCATTAACAATATATCCACTAATATAAAGTGTTAGGGAACCAAGTGGACCTACACAATACTTTCAAAAAATGGAACTAAAAGAATGGAAGCAAAAATATTAGTCATAAATTACATGTACCTATGTTATTAGACAATATGAATTGTATTACGATTAGGATTATTAGTTACCGTATTCTATTAAATTAGTTTCCCACTATAATTGGGTTACATGCATGGTCATCAGTTTACGTACGGATGTAGCTTAGACTACTTAATTATATAGCTCTTGTAATTCTCATTTTAATAAATACAATTTGTATTTGTGGTTTAAACCAACCGGAGAAAATTCATCCTTTGGTAGCCGGCGGTCCCGAAGGATCCCATTTTCTTGTTTTCTTTATTCTCAAATAAAAATTTTAATCTCATTAGCTAGCGCCAACAAAAGTATTGGGCCAAACCATGGTTTTGGGCTAATAGCCTAATGAAACACTTCATATAATGTTAACTGTAGACTCACCATGCTTTAGTCTCATAGAAAGGCGGTACTCCCAACGATATGTATCGCTGTTAACAATGGGAAAGTAGTCTTGATGAAACAATTCCATATAATCACACTATGCAAGAGCCTACGCATACCTATCTCCTTCAATAGTTCTCAAAGTATTCCACCAACGTTAAGCATCCCTTCCAGTGTATACGTTGTAAGAGACGCACCTAGTAATTTTCTGTACAATCTAGCTATTACCTGAAAATATTTTCTCCATACGGGAAATCTAACTTAATTTTGGCATCTATCGATGTTGATTCTCGGTGGTGTTGTTGCATTAAGCATTATTATTATTATTATTATAGTTATTATTTTCTGAGTGCTTGTTATTTCCATGAATAGTTTGAAGAGCATGTGTAACTCCCGGAGGGACAATCTCAATGCTGCTAAAAATTTTAACTGTTATTGAAATAGTTTTATTCTAGTAATTAATCTATTATCATTGTTAGTTATTAATATGATAACTTCTTTTCGTTGTGGGAAGGGGGTGTTATCATTTACATCACTAGCTAGCTAGGATAGAATACTTTTTTAATTTTACGTGTTTCAATGTCCTCTAGCAATAGCAATAGCAATACCAATATTGAAATAGCTAACAAGCAATTGCTATCATTGCTTATATATATATATTGTCCGTCGGGAAGTGGCAACCTCTCTTCAAACAAATCAGAGAAATAATAACAATCAGGAATGAAACAACAATCCAGTTGCACGCACACTCATACGTCACTAAAGCCATTCCAAAGCAAAAACCATATTCATTTCCTAAACCCCAACATTGGCAGATGCCGAAAAGCAGATCACTCACTCACTCACATGGAGAGGATGGATATTTGAGGTTCTAGATCGATTTTATTAAAAATCATAAAACACGTTTTGCAGCTTATAAACTGGTGGGGAATGCTCAACGTTGGTGGAAGATATTGAAATTTGCTGAAGGAGAGAGGTATGTATGTGTATACTCTTACATGGCGTGATCTTCTGGAAATGTTTTATCAACACTACTCTCTCAAGGCTAACGGAGATGCGTGTCGTCAGGAGTACCTTTCTATGAGACAAAAGCCTAGTGAGTTGAGTACTCATTATATGAACCGTTTAATCAGAGTGGCTGAGATTGTCGGTTCCATGACTGGAAAAACGGAACCGAAAACTGAACCAAACCAAACCAAACCGTTTGGTTTGGTTTTTGTTTTTTAAAAACCGAATGGATCAGTTCGGGTTTTGGTTTCATATGCAAAAACCGACCGCCAAAACCGAAAACCATTTATATTTTAATTTATATTATATTTATATCTATTACTAGTTTATTTTAATGATCCATTTTTTATATCTTTATAGCACAAGACTTTGTTGAGGACAGTGACTACCAATTCCTCAGCTTGATCGAATCAAAGACTTTTTGAATGGCTATCATACTCACTGATATCAACCACAATCAAAACAATGACTAAGCTTGCAACTAGTTTAACTTTCTTTAAAAATCAATCAATATATTCAACAAAACAGTATTGTTCACAGTTACAATAACAACTCCAAATGTATGAACTACCAGACATTCGAGTTTCAACATACATAAACTAGCATCATAATATACAAGTTATAACAAAATCGATTTATCAAAAAGGAATAGACTAGAAACCTTTTGCATGTCTAACAATATCAATATTGACTCTACATAACTAAAGCGCCAAAAAAAAAAAAACCAAACCCGACCAAACCGAACCGGGAAACCGACAAACCGAACCGAACCAAAACCGAATCCAACGGTTTCTGGTTTTCAAACCAAACCGATTGAAAACCTGCATCATGGTTTTAAGTTATGACTAAAAAGTATTCGACCAAGCCATTGCATTGGGATTTAAGTCTTAGTAACTCAAGGTGTAGTAGCTGCGAGGCTTATGCGTCTCCTAGGGTATGGATCATGGGTGTGTAGGTCTGAAAAGGACATTAGGAGCTTAAGTTGGGAATTTGAAATAACATGTCTCACATTGGTATAAGAATATAAGTTTAAGCCTCTTATAAGTTTGAAATTGTGGGCTGAATATAACTCGTGAATCGGACTCGACTCGGCGAGGTGGGGAGCCAGGAGTTTATTTCGGATACTCGGCCGACTTGAGGGAGTTTTACAACCTTGCTCTTAATAGTTGCTCTCGTCTTAGATGCTTGGTTTTATGCAGGTGGATATGTTTATTATGCTTATATGTTGTTGTTAAATATGTTCAAATGGGTTCTTATATGTCATGTTTTGTTGGATATGCTCTAAGTGTTTTATGTTGTATGTTCCGCTATTATACTTTGTCCCCTAATGTTCTGCTATTATACTTTGTCCCCTAATGTAGTCATGTGATACTTGGCCGACAGGTATGATTACTTTTCCCTTACAATCACATGTTCTTTCCTTATTTGGCCGGAAGTCCTTATGGAAGCAGTCTATTTACCTTTGTGTAGAGAAAAAACTGTCTACATCTCACCTCCCTCATACCCCGCTTATGCAGGGATTGTGTATTGTTGTTGTTGTTGTATGCAGATCAATTCTCAAAATTCAAACAATCAGTTGAAGTTCGAAGTTCATATGCGTGATATTTTTTTGCTTAATATTTGTGATTTGTATTTGTCTTTCATTCGAAAGGATGAGATTTCGTTTTTGTCAAGTACACATTACTAAAAGTGGGTAATTAGTAGTCATGATGAGACCATTGCATTAAGAATGGAGTGTGATATAATCATACATGAAGTACTTTGACAACTTAAAAAAACCCTCATTTTAATTCATAAGGTAAAACGTGTAGTGTATAAATTTATGATCATAGTTTGAAACAGTCATGATCCAAAAGAAGTAACACCAAATAGGGATGTTCATTTGGTAAGACATTAGTTACTTACAAATTGGTCATGCTCGCATCAACACTTGATGTCACACCATGAATTGAATTTTGAGAAAGAATAATGGACTTAAGAAAATCAATTTGTAAATCATGCCGATAAGAAGAATTTGATTTAAAAGAACAAAAGGAGGAGATTAGTATAGAATGTGGTTCGCTAAAATTACAAAAATATAAGCAGGAAGAAATATGAGGTTAAAAATGAGAGTTCAAAATTTTATTAATAATTTTAAAGGATTATAATTTTTTTATTTTGACTAAATTAATCATGGGAAATCATCTATACTGCGGATTTATAAAGGAAAAAAAAAATTCTATTTGCCATCTAAAGTTTATTAAATATACACGCTAAGTCCCTGATGTGTGAGAGTAGCAGTACCTACGGATGATTTCCCCATTAATCATTTGGACATATTTGATATATTATGAGACTTAACAATGACATATATAAAATGTTATCTTAAGAAAATACATTTTATGAGGCAAGTGCCAACGGTTTCAAGCATTTGTCAGTTCACCATACCGTTGGCACTACCTATTCGGTTGGGCCTCGTCGGTTGAATCCTTCAGTTAAACAACGAAGAAATGAAGAGGTGTAGTGGGTCCAATATGCCATTCGACTATTGCTTGATTAAAAAAAATAATTTTTTAAACAGTTATGCAATCCTTTTTTTAAAATGATTAATTAAAAAAAAAAAAAATCTTTTTTACCACTTTAAATACATACATTCATATACTCATTTTATTCACACTTTCACTACTACAACAACAATACTTTCACTATATTTATAAAATTCTTTCAAATCTTTATACAAATTTTACTACCATGCATAAAAGAAACAATCGATCTCAATCATCACAAGTTCATGATATTTTTCAAAATTTACTTAATACACCATTACTGTCACCGGATAATTCTTCACCGAGCAATCCGTCACCAAACAATATGGCTTCTCAAGGCAGATTTGCCCCTTACGTTGTAAATCCATTTCTACAACCATTTTATCATCAAACCGGTTATTTCTCTATCCCGCCACAATTCCAACACCAACAAAATTTATTGTAAATGTGAGTTTTTTATAATAATGTTTATTTTATTAATGTAATTTTTTTATTTTATAAATGTTTTTTTAATTATTGTGTTTAATTGTAAAAATAAAAATGTAAAGTAATAAGGAAGTGAAGAGGTGTTGTTGGCAATGATGTGTCAGTTTAGAAGTGCTAATGTGACGAATTGATGAATGAAGTGAAAATGGTATTGTTAGGAGTGGTCTAAGAACTGTTAAAACTGCATCCTTACCTTTTTTTACCATGACATTTTTAACTGGTAAGTGGTCACAAATCTTTAACTCGGATGTACAAATAAAATAGGCCTTTTCTAGCCTTTATTTTAAACCTTATTTGTTGTAAAAAAAAATCTTTTCAAATCGGAACAACATCTTTTCACTTATTGACTCACCATCGGCCTCGCCGACCAATTTCACGACCAACATGAAAGAGGAAATCATGTAACATTTAATTTGAAGGAACATTAATTAAATACTAATATTGTAAGTATCGTATTATGAATGATGAGATTATCGGCCTTGCAGGAGAACCAGCGATTAAGTCCGATGAGCTGGAGGCCCGAAGGCATTCTCACGTCAGGAACTCAATAATGTAACAATGAAACGCCTATCTACTACCTCGAGAGTGAACAATATCGATACACTGAATGACGGGTTGGAATACTATACTAAGAATACATCACCAAATACATATAGCCGGTTTCAGATAACTTGTTCTCATTTATATATTAAAAAAAGAAAAGAAATTCTAATTAGAGCTTCTTGCCTGATTAGGAGCTAATGCTCGAAAGGATCTCACTCTCATCAACATTGACCTCGGGACTTCTTCCTGATCTTGGTGGGCGAGATGTATCTGCTTTTCCTGCTGCCAAGTTCAGTCGCAGAGGGCGACCCTCAACCTCCTATTCACGAAAAAGAAAACCAAAAACATGAAAATAACATACACATCACAGAAGAAAGCATATCTACTAATAGAAGCGGCAAGATGGGCATGTCAAATACGTTGGATAAGGGGTTGCAATGGATAATTTTAGAGCAGTTGTAATGGATCGTGTCATTTGACCTAGAAAGACACACTTTGGATGACTTTGGAACCAGTTTGGCCCGCTCTCTTATTAGCTCAATTTCTTGCATTTGAGATAAAATATAAACCAAATCGACCCATTTATTAATAAACGGGTTGAAATTGTCACGTCTCAGATAATTGAGTTTTGAAGCTTACCACTTCATTCATGGCACTAAGTGCAGACTCTGCCGCCTCAGAAGAATTAAAAGTGACGAATCCAAAACCCCGAGACCTGCCCGAATGTTTCTCATAGATGACCTTTGCGCTCAATAGACCAGGCTGGTCTGCAAAAGCGTCCTTGAGCCTCTCTGAAGTTATTATCCAGCTAAGGTTACCCGCATAGATCTTATGAGGGCTTTCAATAAACTCTCTGTTACTGCTTCTAATCTTTGGCCCCATCACTTCCCTCTCACCTCCTCTTGGCACCTCTGGGAAGTTTACCTTCACAGTTCTGCCACCGATTTGCTGCAAATTATCAGAAAATTTCATACCACGTTTTAAAATCTAACATTCATTTCTAAAAGTGCACAATCAGCGGTTGCATCACGCGTTCTAAATTCGAACAATTCTTCTCTAAAAGTGTAGAGCAGAACCAGATTGGGTCCACAGAAGTAAAGAAATACTTACAGATCCATTAAACATTCTAATGGCTTCTTTAGCTTCCTGAACACTTGCCATTGTAATAAACGCAAATCCCCTGCTCCTGTCTGTAACTCTATCATAAACAATCTGAGCCAACACAAACTTTCGGTTAGCAGAATTGAACCATTCACAAAATGTCAAAGGGTAGCAATATGCTATCGTTTTGGTGAGTCTTGGTAATTAAACATTTTTTATGTGCTTGTAAAATTATAAAATTTGAACCTCGCCTTTTTATTCCATTTTGTTTGAGTAATGATGCATACGGCTTTTTTGGTTCTAATTTTATAAGCTATACTTATCAAATTATCCTGTGATGGGAATGAGGGAATGTGTATCAATCCTTTCAAAAGTGTTCGGTTGATAAGTTTGGGATTTATTCTGGGAATCAAACCCACAAAATTAGGCTCGTCTCAACCCCACCGAGGGGATCGGGATGGAAAACCTATAATACCCTACTATAAAATCGATACCCATAGTTATACCCGGGTATAAGCCAAAACTTAGACAGTGTTTGGTTTATGGGAATGGAAATGATAGAATGAGCTACATTTCCATCGAAAGCGTTTAGTTGATGAGGTTGGGTTTTAGGACGGGTATCAAACCTTACCAAAATGTACGAAAACACAATAGATATAAATATATTTGATTGATATAGTTTATGACATTTGCCCATATAAACACAACAAAACGCTAGCTAATAATGTTACCTCAACAGAATTAACAATGCCAGCTTCACCGAACACTTGTGACAATTCAGAAGCAGTAATCGCATACGGCAAGTTTCCGATATACAACCTCCCGGCTTCGGGGGATTCCGTTTGGGCTTCACTTTCTTCTTCTTCTTCTTCTTCATCATCATAATCATCATCTTCTTCTTCTGTATCTACTAATTCATCTTCGATTGTTAGTGGTTCTGATTTCGGGGTTTCATCGACTTGAATCGAATCATGGGATTGGGAACAATGGGGTGTTTGGGTTGAGGAATGAAGGATTGGAGAGAAATTGGGTTTGGATTTGAAAGTGAAAGATAATTTGTAGGTTTTGGAAATTGGATTTATGGAAAAGGGTGTTGGGAAATGAAGGGATTTGGAGCTGCAGAATGAAGAATGTGAGGTTGAAGATTTGGTTATGGAAATGGAGATTAATGATGATGAAGCAGCAGACATTTTGGTAATTTGATTTCAAGAATGTGGAAGATAAGGTTAGTATTGTTTGGCATGGCATGACATGGCATGTATTTTTTTTTGCCTACAATTGTTTTTCCTTTTTAAAATGGGTGATGATCCGTACACACCAATATTTAGCCATATACCATTAAATATGTTTTAAGGTGTTGTACAGTACAACAATTTAAAACATATTTAGTGGTGGATGATTAAAAATTAGTGATGTATGGATCACTGACCAAAATCACAAATATATGTTTTTCCAACTTCGAAAATGACTAGTTCCGTAACCATCTCCTAAAATAATATTTCCTTTTCTGTTTCTTTCTATCTAAAGATAAGTGTCTGCAATAAATATTGTAGTCGGGTTTCATAATCAATAATTATTACATGGGATTTGGTAACCAGTGCCCGCGGCATCGGTTAATATGCATTTAATGAACTCAATCTTTTTTAAATAATCAAAAATTGTATTTAATGGTCATTAATTCAATCTAATAATTACTATTTTTATATGAATCATTAATGTATATTTTTATATTTTAAGAAAATTTGATTTCATTAAATATATACTAACCGCCTTCGTCAATTACCTACACCACTTAACACTGTCACCACCACCCAGTCGCCATCCCCACCTCACCGCCTTCGTCGCATTACGCGGGTATCCCTTTAGTATATTTAAATAAGGATAGGATAAGGATAAATATTAGTGCTAATAACATAAAAACAAAAGAACTAGAAAAGGTCACATTTCTTGAATTAAATATGTCCCGCAACTAATCTATAGAGACATATACCTAACAATTTTATAATTCGAAACCCCAAACGTTAAGCAAAATGCTTTAATCTTTACTCTTTCAATTTCAATTCTAACTCTGTATCTTCTTTCAAAGATACTTATTTGCTATAATTCTAACATTACAAAATACAAACTAATATTTTCATTATATCAGACACATATAATAAATCTTAGTATTTTTGTCATAAAAATAGAGCTCGAATTAAAATTGTTAAAAGAGTTGAAACAATGTATGAGTTGAAAATCTATTGTATACATGAACATCCAACATTCCTGTTAATTTACAAAAGGGGAATTTCATATTTCAATAACAACAAACAGAATACAAACACATACTACATTGCATTTTCCAAAGTGCCTGAAAGTAAAAAAAAAAAAAAAAAAAAACACACATAATACAAACACAAAGTTTTTCAAGATTTAGTTATTCAAGCAACATGTATACTTTATTTAGATTTAGATTAGTTTAGATGAAACAAACACATCTTGAAGAGGTATTTATCCATCATATCATACGCATTAAGGTTATCTGGTATCTCTACATAATTCCCAAAACACTGCAAACAATGTTTGCAGGGAGAATTACGGTTAAAGACACAACCTTAACACAAAAGCCAAGGATGATTTGCCTAGCCAAACAGCGGAAACGATCCAGTTCCATTTGACTATCAAAGAATGGGCCTGATGTGCTGACACATCAAGGCCCGTGTCCCATCAAACTGCCAGGTTGCAACGGTTATCACCACCACCAGCCGCTGCAACCCATTTGTTGTGCATGCCAAACCCATGAATGGCATTACCAGACATCATCATGTCTGAAATTGAAACACCCGACAGATTCCCAATAGGGAAGTGATTGAGGTCTCCCATTGAGAACGTGCTTGTCACCTCTGATACAGGCATGTGGATCCTGCTACCATTTGTTTCTTGATCTGACTGCAAAACCTCAGATCTCTGAGAGCCCGTTGGACGATCAGTCGGCTTCGAATCCAAGTTTCCAACTTTAACATTTTCCATTTCTTTCGTGTTCAAAAACCTCCCCCCACAGCCTCTTGGCCTGCGTTTTGCATGGAGATGGCGTGACAGGTGCAGATATGGCTGTGTATAACGAACAAATAAATGTTAAACTTGAAAAAGTGGGATAGTTGCAAGCGTAAAAGAGTCAAATTACATAATGAACATACCTTACGGCTTTTTGTAGCCTTTCTCACCATTTCTGCCTTAGCACGCGATCGCCTGCGCCTAAGTATTCCATTATACTGCTTTGCATTCACAAATATAGGTCCATCATCAGAACTCAAGTTCAAAGGCAGCATAACCCGGCCCTGAACCACCACCAAAGAGAACCAAATCAAACCGTGAAGAAAATAAAAATAAATACATATTACATTCGAGTTGTATAAAAGATCATTAGTGTAACCGTAAGTAATTAGTTTAATTTACCACAATGTCAAATCTACACATACTAATCTTGAAAAACAAATGGGTTTCTATCCATCACGCTAGCACTTACATAGCAAGTTAACATAATGTGGCAAGATGGGAATGTAGGATATGGTGCGTAACATGTCAAAACGGGTTTGACTTGAAACGGGGCGGACAAATAGGACGGGTCATTTGTCCATCTTTTTATAAGCAGTTAGTGTGATAATTATGATTAAAAATAACAACATTATAACAATAACAGTATCTAAATATTTGAATCGCTTTTAAGAGGCTGTATGCATTAGTAATAGACTGTTCCACCTCCTGGATCATACCCTTTTAGCCAAAAAAATATTATTCGACCCGTTTGAGATAAAATCTGCCCAGCTTGACGAATTCATAAGTAACCACTGTACTTGCTAATATTAGAAAAGAACATTTAAATATGTAAGCTTGAGTTACCTAACTCTTATAGGAATCTACCTAAAAATGATCACTCTGGCATACTTTAATGTTGCTTTTGCATTTAGCAAGTGCATAGATTACTTTACAATAAAGCTACAATTATACTAATTAGAAAATAAACTCACTCTAATTATAGGGTATTATCTAAATTGTACAAACCATAATATGATAACCAAGTAGATAAATTAACTCAGAAAGAGGACGCACCGCGATTTGAGGTCCATAAGCAGAGAGCATGCCATAATACTGATCCCCATAAGGATACTTGCCACATATCTATCACAATTTATTAAAAAAAAAAGTGATATAACATATATAGAGATTATGATCAAAGTGATCTTACAAAAGAAACATGTTTATCAAGTACAACTTAGAGTTATTACCACAGCCGGCTGACCAAATCCTAGCTCAAGATGACCCCCATACTCTTGTGGAGAAGATTGTATAGTGAAAGCAGCCTGAAATTTCAATGGTTTTTGTGCATTTGACGAAATCTTCGAGTCACCTAAATCACTTTAAACGTTAATCAAAATTTCCCACTAGTTTGCTGGTCAATACAAACTTTGTTTAAAGATATATATACAACAAAACTTTCACGCTAAAATTTCATAATTCATACTCCACTTGAATTCGAGCCCTAAACAGCAAGCACCACTAAAACATGGCCATGGCAAAGTGGCAATGCAACCTATGATTTGATTTCAAGATTAACATGGGCTAATGTTTGTTCCTGACCACGACTTTCGACATAAATATAAAACAAATTTGTTATATATGAAAACTTCAAACTTTACCAGAAAAGACATTGAAATGAGTCATATTTCCTTTCTGATCAGTGGCACGAGGCGACGGTTTAGGGGCAATAGGCATGAGTTGTTCTCCACAGTTTTCCATTGATGAAGACTTAATTCGGCTGACGGAATCTTCAAAAGTGGATTGAGTCACAAGTCCACTCCACCACGGTCCCGGCCCGGATGACAGTGAACCCACCTGATGTGAAGCAATTCCATCATCATGTTCTTTGTAATACACAGAATTCATTCTCAAATTGTTGCTGCAAGTTTTCATTTTTATGAAAAAACATTAGATTCTTTAATATCTATTCAAATGCCCACATACTATCCACTATCTAAATACACACACACACAAAAAAGACATAAAAGGTGATTACATAATACTTTCTTTAATTTTTACAAAATCACCATTTTAATTAAATCACTAATAAAGATTAGAACTTTCTAATGACCCATTAGAAAATAATAAAAACCCAGTTCATTTCAGCCAAAACCTAAGTGAAATATCAAAGTAAAGATTGAAACTTTGCAAGATCCTGATTCTAAGATGAACCCAGATAAGAAAACAGACAGAAAGTCAAGGGGAGAATATTCTGTTCAATGGTGACAATAACAAGAGAGAAAGAGAGTAGAATATTAATAAGAAGAAGAAATAGAAGGAAAACATACTTACTAAGTAGAGACGGATGTTTGAAAATGAGAATCCAATTGCCAAGAAGAAATAGAATCCTTAAATGACAAGTGCCAAGTTAAGATACAATTTCAACTAGATTGATGACAGAGAAAGACAGAGAAAAAGACTGGTGAAAGAAGGAAGGAAATTTAATGAAAGGAGTAATGTGTAAATATAGCAGATTTTTGTGGCCAATGACATAATACTAAGAAGTTCCTTTATCTATTCACTCTACACTAACAATTTTTATGGTTTTATGCTCCACAATATACATATAAAAAGATAAATTCCCAATATTTGTTGTGTATGTTAAAGAATGCATTAAAACTTATTTCATGTTATCCTAAAAGGTACACTTTTTTGCAAAGTTTTACTAATGTTTTTTTTTTCACTAACTTTCATTTTTTGTTATAAAAAAGCTTTGCATATAATACAAAAGAACTTTTTCATGTTAATAGCGTGTAACTCAGTTAGTAATGATAGGAAATTTTTATTACAATCAACACAAAGTATTGGATTCGAGACCAAACATCCCAAAGCCACAACCATTGACCGAGTTAGGTATGCCTTCCACATTATGAATAAACGGCCAATAATAAGATGGTTATCGATCTTTTGATACAAAATATATAAATAATTTTTTTTTTTTTAAAGTAAATATATACTTTTTCATATGCATATTTAAGTTTGAAGTTAGATATATATTTCAAATAATTATGCATCAATGGCACATTGTGTACCTTGATCACCAAAAAAATAATGTCACGTTTTGTTCACAAATTCTGATGAAATCTAATGGAATTGGAATTGAATTTCATTCCTTAGTATGTTTGGTTGTCAAAAATGAAGGAATCTCATTCCAAAAGATAAAAGACATTCCTTCAAATTCTAATTCCTTTAACAGATTTAATTCATTGCAAAAACATTATGTGGATCAAGCGCGTTCTTAAAACTCATAATTTCAAGTCTCGTTTAAAATAAAGTGTGTTAGGGATATATAATGAGTATTTATATCTATGTATTTTTTGTTTGTTTTTTGTTTGATGAGTTGATTTTATAAAGTAAAATATAGTAGCTAGGAAGATTAAAATAACCTTTAAAACATGTCTTTATTTCATTGGATGATAGTTACAAAAATTGTGCATGAAAACATAAATACAATGTGGAAGTTTAAATCAATTTGAAAGGTGTATTGAAAAAATGATTTTTATAGGCTATATATTTTTAACTTTTAGTAATGGACTTATATAAATTACTTTTTTGGTACCTGAGTGTCCGTACAATATAATACAATTGGTGGAAAAGCCAACGGGATGATTTCTTTGATCAATCATATGGTTACTTCCCGTTTGGGTAATCTATACTCCCAAAGTCCCCATGCTTTCTTCATATAGACACACCTAGTGCAACTTGCAAAGTTATTAGATTTTCTTTCACTTCAATACAACAATATTGAATAAAAAATAGTTAGCCTTCATGTGATTTAGATAACATGCATTGCAAACCACTATCCGCGTAATGTAACGAAATTAAATATTTTTCGTTGACGATGTTTAATGATTTTTAACAATGGTTGTCGCAACTTCATATGAGGATTTAATAGTATAAAAGCTAAGGGCACTCGGAGCACCCGCCGGGTAGCCACCGGGCTGGCTCCATACCGCCGGCAACACCGGCCCGCCTCCACCGGGTAGGTTCCATCGGGTTGGTCGGAGGGCTTATAGCCCTGTGGGGAAGCCGCTGAGCAGGGACCATTCGTGTAACTTTTTTGTTTTTACCGTTAGTATATAGATCCGTTGGAGGGGTCAAAGTGTTAAAAAAAAAAAGCCATTAATGATGGAGCCGTTAATGGAGCCGTTAAAAGGACTGAAACTGTAAATAAAAAAAAAGACCATTACTGTTCCGTTACAGGGACTGTTTTTGTAATTAAAAAAAATTCCTATATATACAACATACTTTTTCATTTTAAACAACACTTTCACATTCAAATTCATTCCAAACAATGTATTCATCTTCATCTTCGTCTTCCGACGAAATTTTCAATCCATTTTTGCTTCCCGATTTATCGACGGGTAGTTCTTTTGCATTTTTTCA
>JAOXNX010000001.1:34150603-34168794 GCA_028566075.1 Solidago caesia
AAATAAAAAGTTGATTATTTTATTCATAATATATTGATATTTAATTAAATTGATATTGTAATGAAAAAGGAATGTAATATATATTAAATGGAAAAAATCATGGAGATGACACATAAGATTTTATCCTATGTGGCAATCTATGATGGACTTTAGAGATAGGGATTTATATATATATATATATATATATAGATATATAGAGATGTAATTTTTTTTATAGCCTATGAAAGTTTTGTTTCATTTTTATGAATATAAGATATATCAAAATTTTGTGAAATAGCTAGGCATCTTCACTTTTAAAGATTTTAAATGTTAATAGTTATAACTTAGATGTATAATATCTATTATGTCCATTTTTATAGTATAAAAGGTTTTAAACATTTTAATTTTAACCTCCATTACTATGTGTTTGTAAAAAAAGACATTTTTTCAATATAAATGAATTTGTACAACTTTTTGAAGATTTTCTTTAATCTTATCTATTTTTGTGTTATACATGAATGATTTGAGTTTTAAATGAATTTTTATTATAAGTTGAAAAAAAAAACTTTAAAAAGTCATAAGTGGACAGTATTTTTAAGACATAAGAGTACTGTTTTGATTAGTATAATTATATTTTTATGGGTAGGAAGGTAAAAAAATAAAAAATAAAAAAAAAATCAATTTGCTATTCATATATTGTAAATGAGTTATATGCTTTCTCTTGAGTTTCATATATTTCATTTTAGTATTGAACTACATAACTATAAGTGTTTCTTTGGCTTGCCCGCATAATACGCGGGTTATTAAGCTAGTTAATTAATCGAAATCTAATATATAGACATAACCTACATGTATGTTAATGGAATTCTAATTGTCATACGTGGCATTTGAATATTGTATGACACACTTTATCTAATTAACAATAATATTGTAATATATCGTGCAAGTATTTTAATTATTTATTAAAATTAAAAAGTTCATAGTATACAAAACTTAAGTTACAAAAAAAAAAAGAAGTTATAAATGTATACAATATTTTGAAACTATTATGCCCGTATTAAATTTTCATTATGCATATGTAACGAGATCAATTTAAAAAAAGTATATGTTAAACTTACCCTTTTGATGAGTTTATAGATTGAAAATATCATTATACATAAACCATTTAAAATAATGAATATAGTTATTTAAATCTATCTGTGTTTATACATGACTTTAAAATCTAGTGCAAAACTAAAAATAACTTTAAATACATTTAGAAAAGTAAAAGTTCAATGCGTACGATTTGTTTGAATAATGCATGGGCCTATAGCGGTAAAGCTTTATAAATTTTACTAGTCTTAATACCTCAATAGTAGCCTAACAGTGAGAGACATGTATCATAAACGATCAAAATCTAATATTACTTTTGATATTAGTGAAACATTGTTCATGTCGTTTTAAAATTTTCAACCAGGTTTAGTTAGGTTAGTTAATGCATAAATAACAAGTAACATTAAATTATAAGTTAGATTCATAAATGTATTATTTATTTAACGTGTCTTATGGATTAAAATAAGTACGTTTTATTTATATGTATATTATATAAATAGCAATAGCAATATGTTGTAAAATATAAATTACCACCAAAAATAGGATTAATGATGGAAATAGATAATTATGGTAACAATGAATATAATAAGATTTTTAATATAAGAATTTCTAGTTATATTAGGTATTTATATCTATATATTAATTAGTTAGAAAAATTAATTATTTATGATATCCATAAAGTAAGATTTTTAAATATAAATAATACTTCAATCCTGTTTTAATATATTGGGAGATAGCTTTAACACCTAAAAAGTCTTGCTCTATCGAATATATATTATCGATGTCACAATTATTTATGTATAAAATAAAATTAAAATAAAAAATATTATAAGAAAGGTTATATAATATATTTTTTTAATGGAAATTTAAATTAAAGTAACGAGTTATGACTTATGAGTGAGAGATGATTGAAGGCTTTACTAGAAAGGCAAAAGGGAAGACTTTAATTTGGTGGTTATCTTGTTCCCTCAATCCATAAGTATTCCAAAACAGTTTTAACTGTCCATAGGGACCAAAATCCACAAAAAGCTCCCACATGGTTTAGTAATCACTTCACATGCTCGCTCCAATTACATCTTTTCTTTCTATATGTCAAAAATCATCATTATTATTATCTTCTCTTCTCTGTTAAAAGAAATGGATTGTCTTGACATATATTTCTAAGATACATACCATATACTGAAAAGGTAAAGCAAAAAAGCGTTTGGAAGGAGTGATGGATGTGATTTGTTATGAAACCGGGGTGATGGGCACGTTTGGGTGTTGCTATTTCCAGCATATAAGACAAACGATAGTACAATTAATACTGCAGACCGTATAACTGTTTAAAGCATAAAAATGATGGAAATAGACAAAAAGAGGGTGGAAATAGATGGGCACGTTTGAATCTCTATCCTCTTTTTTGGTTTTACTTTTTTGGGTTTTTTTTTTTTTGACAATTTTTTTTTTTTTTAATATGTATGAACCTGGTTGTACGTTTTCTAACGTCTTGTTAAAGTTTAATATAAGCAAGATGTTGTTATGGTGTTTTGTGTTATGTTTTACTCTTAAACACTCAAACATTTGTATTGAGTGTACTCAAAATGAAATCCTAAAATAGGGAAATGATATCTTTCTTTATATATACTAAAAGACATTGATCTAACCACTTATTAATTAATCAAAAGCCTTAATTTTCTCAATTTCAACTTTGCTTATGTTATAAATACAATTTTAATTGTAAAAAATTATATCTTTACTATTTTAAGATTATTATTTAATAATTAAAAAATAGCTTTCATTATCTTAAAATTCAACAAAAACTTACATGATTATCTTAAAATTCAACAAAAACTTACGTGATAATTTTTTTTAAAAACTATTAAAAAAATTTCTATCCAATTTATCAAGTATTTTTAATATATATTAGTGTTTTTATTTTTATTTTTTTATTAAAAGAAAGTTGTCCTAAGAACTTATTAGCCAATTTGACACGGGTCTAAATCTAGTATCCTTCTAAAAAATTAAACTAATAATCTTTTTTTAATTTTATTAAGTGTCATGTTCAAGTTGTTTGGAGGATTTTTAGGCTGCTTTTTTAAAAAGATATATCATTATCCCCTAAAATAACATGTTTTATGGACATGAATGTATAACTCCATAAATATGGGCTTATGTAATTCGATTTTTTCCTCTGACTCATATTGTTTAAAACTTGTTTGTTTTTCACTTTGGTTACAAATTTCACTTTGGTTTGTAACAATTGATGTTATTAGTTATTAACATATGTAATGACTTACCAATTCATCATAGATTAACTGGTACTGCCACCATCCCTTTAGGTCATCCATACGAAGTCTTTTAGCGAGAATTCGAGTCTTGCGAGCATAATACATGGGGGAATTATGGTAAATAGGTGTTTAACTGACACAATAGCAATACGGGTTGTGAACGAGTACCGCTAAGATACTGGAGATCATAGAGTTTCCTCCGTATACCCTTTTTGTTTTTCATATGTAATGACTTGTAACAATTCCTAACAGTGACAAACGGTCATTAAATTTTCGGTTTCATACTTTCATCGTACATTTTGAAAGATGGACTCCATTTTGAATGGACATCAACAATACCAAAGTACATTTTTACGGATCGTACTTAGAATCTAATGAACTTTTTTAGGCAAGTAGCCCAAAGCAATCGACTAGCCAAATAACTACGAATTACAACTAAAACCATGATGGAAAGATTAGTAGTTCATAACTTAGAACCGACAAGTGTCTTTTTTTTTCCGAACATTCAGTTGGTACACAACATTCACGGAAACCTCACCGATTAATTTTAGAACCGACAAATGTCTTAAACTTCTTTTTTTTTTTCAAACGTGGAAGGGATTATCACAATAACTTCACTAATAGTACCGGTTGTTCTGCTTTTAGAAACTAAAGACAAATATGTTTTAAGATAACCGTGTCAGGCATAAAACTTGGCTATTCATATTTCTATTACATTATTTTTTCTTTTATTTTTTAATTACATTCTTGTTTCTACTCATTCTATTTCTTTTTGTTTCATAGTAACACCACCATAACTATTACGAAACTAAAGAACGCTAAGGAAAAGATTAGGGATGGCAAAAAAAACTTAACCTGATGGAAAAACCGGATACCCGAACCCGGTCGGGGCAGGACTAAGGCATGTCTACACCCGATACACCAGTCACTCAATGGCTATGCTCCGATACACCAGTTCTTTTAATTAGAAGGCTCATGCTATTTTCATAAATTAAAAGTAATAGTATCAAACAGCTTTGGAGCTCATTACTTGTCATCAGGCCAACTCATTGCTTGCCAGTTGCCAACTCATTTATGCATCTTGCTAAGGTTGTTATTAGTATATGTTTTTAATGCTATTTAAGATCGAGGAAGAAGAACGTAAACTTGAAGCAGAAGTCCAAGAAACTGAAAAACTTGAAGCATCAATATAGTGACCACGAATAAAATGTTAATAATCGGGTCAGGTTTCGGTTATAGTAATAGGTATCGGGTCGGTTTTGGGTGAACCATCTGACCCAATAGGGTACCCCAATAAGAACCCCGGCGGGTATTGGGTTGGGTTCGGTACCTTTTTTCCTATCGGGTTCGGGTGTGATACCATCTGCTCCGAACCCGCCTCATTGCCATTCCTATAAAAGATTCGAGAAAGAGAAAAGAATGTAATTCTATTAATAAAAGATCTCTTATAAGATTATAATAAAATGTAAAGAATGATTAGGATTATCCATAATTTTTACTCCTGTATAAAAGAACATCCTTTTTTTCTCAAATGATGATTTGAAGTGTCTTTTTTACCCCTATCTTTTTATTGTCTATTTTCATCCTCTTATTGATGTACCAAAAATACTCTCAATGAAATATTTTACAATATGTATCCCTTAACTTCTAAAATAACTACAATACCCCCATTTTACATCAATTACCTTTTACATCAATTACCTTTTACATCAATAACCTACACTAGTCGTCACCAGTCACCACCACCACCGACCGCCTCCACCACCATACCTCTGCCGCCACCTTCGCTGCCACAATGCGCAGACATCCATCTAGTACAATATAAAGCAAATGATTGCCCCTCATTTCTTAAAAGATGAACCATTCTACTTAAATTGCCCTATACATTCAACACGCCTAATACCTAACATATATGGTCTATCAAAAATACCCTTAATGAAATAATTTACAACATCTATCTATCAACTCTTAAAAATAACTACTCTACCCCCTTTTACATCAATTACCTTTACATCAATAACCACACCGCCGTCGCTACCACCATCGTCGTCGCATCGCGCGAGCATGAGTTTAATGTCAGAAAATATGAATATCCACCCCTAATAGGAGTAATATACTTTCATAATCACGTAAAGATTTTGATTTTCCAAATACTATTGAACATTTCTATATTTTCATTGGGTCAAAGTATAAAAGATGATTTTTGACAATCTTTTTTAAAAGTTCCTTTTTCTAAACTTTGGGAGATTTTACAAAGATCATATTTTTATTTTAAAAAGACAATTAAATAACTCTCGCAAATTCCATATATATATATATAATATGTATAACATAGTATATAAACCTACGACCTATAAGTTGATAAGTTATTAGAGATGTCATATGAGCCAAAGCTTAAGGACAACCAAAATTAATATAAACAATTTATTAATTCCAACACATTTGTCTATCTGATTATAATGTTATATGTTGGTGCATATTATGCATCTTCGATTTATTATAAAACGTCTCTTATGTTTTGATGATGTCTAACAATACACAAAAAGATGATAAAATGATATATATATATATATATATATATATATATATATATATATTGATTTATGCATGTATACTCTATTTCCAAGCTAAAAACAGCAAATATCAAATTTGAGCAAAAAGTAGCATATGCTGAAGCACAGACGCAGGCACAATCGACCGTGCTCTATGTTCGCAGTCCACTTTTTCGGGTCGTTCATTTGTTCAGCCATCGTTTGGCGTTTTCAAGACCTGAAACTTTCAGAATATGTTTATTACAACATATCTAGGTATTCTAATTTGTTAGATTTTGCATTTGATCACTTTGAGTTTTTCATGCAAATTTGCCCTAAAATTTCACTAAGTGTTGGAATGGTCAAACAAAGTCAAAAGGATGGGATTAAATCAACTATTTCCAAAAGTTTTTTTTATTTATCTCAAAATTTCTAGAAATAAATTACCCACATGAAAAAGAAAACCTTATCTCATCTCCTCAAAGAAAACAAAAATGTTTTCTCCATTTCCTAAACACACATGTAACTTTCCCATCTTCAATATATCTCCTAAATGGGTAAGCATCTTATGATCTTTCCAAAACTTATTTCAATACTCTTATGGCAATGGAAAGATTCTTAGAGTTGATTTTGACATGACTTGAACGTATTGAAACTTTTGTCAAAAACCAAGAAGAAAAGTGGATCTGCAGGTAGCACGGATGCAGAGCACTGTCGTTCAGCGTTCGTCCGTGCTAACGGTCTGATTTGTTATCTTTCTATAAATTCCAACCTTTGTTACAATTGTTTCTCACCTCTTGTAAAACAAATTCCTACTGTGAATCAAAGTGATCAATAGCAATATACTTTCAATTTAAGAAAATTAGCAAGAGTAAAAATTGTAGTGAGGAATACTTGAAAGTTATTTTATTACTACGATTTGTATTATCTTCATACTAGTGAGTGTGAATATTTTTGGGTTGAAGTTCTAGTGGTTAGAATTTCATCATTGAGTATAATCTCTAGTGGTTAGAGATTTTGGTGATTGCTATTGAAGTGTCAAGAGTTTGTTTCAATCACAGTGGTTAGGATTGGGTGCTGTATTTCGGACTCTCCACCGGTTTTGGAGACTATAGTGTTACTAACTTTTGATTCATGAATCAGGGAGTGGATTACGGTGAATTCGTTAACATTCACCCGAACCACTATATATCACGGTGTTCACTTGTGTGGTGATATCTTTCTTACTTAATATCTTTAATTTCTTCAAGTGCATTATATATACTTGCATATTTGCTAATATTGCCAAATTTTGCACAAACAAAATTCAAACAAATTGTTTCAAACATAAGTGTTTAAAAAGAAGTTAAAAATTAGTATAATCTATCTCTAGATTACACTTACATTATAGTTTGTTCTAAAATAGTTGTTTAGTTATATATTTTCAAAAAAAGGGTTGGATACAAGTGATCAGTTTTTCATATTTGAAGAAAAAAGGGAGCTATAATATATATTTTTTTCTTTCTAACACTGCATATTTTTGTCTAATGTAGTAATTCTAAATTATGTACCTAGACTTTTTTTAATTTATTAATTAAAGAAATACAAGATTAGCAAAGAAGTTGTAGCTAGAATAATCAAATCTAAAGCAATTTTAAACATCTTAAACACTCAAACGATCAAGAATAACTTTAATCTTCAACAATATAATGTTTTTCTGATTTGAAATCCGAACTTATTATTATAACCATCGAGTAAAATGTTTCATTTTATTTTATTTTTTAAAAAGTTTTTATCAGAGTTATTAAGTAATCATTGTACCTTATTTTCTAGTATTTTATCATCATTCATTAATTAGTCTTGTTTTTTTCTATCAAAATCTTTTAACACAAAAAAAAACGTTGGAATCCACTTTTTCCCTGGCTAAAACAAGATTGATGAATTAAAGAAACATAATCAGAATAATTCTTTATTTTCAAAATATAAAAGTAGAACTTTATCATCCTCCACTACTAGTACTAGTCTACAAATTAAGAAAAAAAATATATGTACATATTGGACACATGTCTAGGGAAGAAAATGGAAGCCAAGTAGTGAGATGGTGTTTAATAATTATAGCCACCAAGGCTTCCCTTTTTAATTATTTTATTAATATCTTAGTTTAACCTTTATTTATTATGGAAATTAAATAGTGCAAATAAATGGGGTGATTATTTGTTTTGTTTTGTCTTTTTAGTTGGATTTTGGCATCCGCATCATATGGAAGCAACTTTTGAGGTAGCAGACATTGGATATGTTCAACCCAAGCCTTTAATTAATGGGACGGACAAAATCTTTCAAATTACAACTTCACATCATCCATGAGGTCAAAGGGGGTTTGCACTGCCACTACACTATCTAATCATTTCTCATTTATTTATTGTAATAATGATTCATTAATATCTACAAAAAAGGGTGTAATCTTTGTCGTTCATTTAATTAATTATTCATCACTAATAAATTTGGTTCTCTCATTGGATCGATGATTACAATACAACAATCAATTTTCCCCCGATAAATGAAAGGAGTTGATTAGTAGGCTATTTTATGTACCATATATATAATATACAACACAATATACCAGCAGCATATCAAAGCAGTGATAATAGTGTTTAATTACAGTACTTTTTGTGGTACACGAATCATCTTTTTCTATTAAAATAAGTAATAACACAACGATCAAACTTAGAAATATGTAGTTTTTATACTTATCCAAGTGTATTATTACACTAACACACGTACCTATGCTTTTTAGCACACATAAAAGAGATTGCACTCACGTTGTGTAAAAAGTGAAAAGACGACTTTATACCAAAAATCCGGATGTCGTTTTTGTTCATTCTTATCCAAAATGTTAATGTGACGTATTTTTACAAGAATGGATTATAAGTAAAATTAGTGAGTTTTGTTATTATAGATCAAACGATAACTAAAGTCATTTTCATAAGCCATCATTTTGTCTTCATATATATGAATTCTAATTCCATGTCAAAAATTTTGGGCAACACACCCAATGCATGAAAGGATTAGATAATCCATAAACTATAACTAATCTTGTTTAATGCAAATCCTATCTGGTTAATTACTTTTTAAAGTGGTTTAGTGCTGCTTTGTAAGAGAGAAAATACAAATTTGAAAAGGTTCAAAATGGGTGGTTAAATTGGACAGGCACTAACTACATGTTGCCCTATTGTGCCCTAGATATGTTATACAAGGTATAATCCATTGATGAGTATAAGCTATATATTTATTGAGTTACAAAATATTTAGGACATTTTGCCATAGGTAACTTATGAGGATACGTTTTTAAATGTTTTAGATGTATATAAGATTTTATTACAACGGTTTCGAATGGAAAAGAATTGTTTTTGAAAATAGTTGGCGATTTGAAAAACAACTATGAATATTTTCAAACAAGGCTCGATGCAAGATACAAGATAACCTTCTCCGTTTACAAATATTCACTACAATCCACCAATTAGCCTATGAAAATGTTCCTGACGCAGTGACGCCTTAGATGAATATTTAAATTTGTCGACAAGAACATCACGTGAAAGCCTACAAGAGTTTTGTAATGAGGTTATTCATTTGTACAAGAAAGAATATTTGCGTAAACCAACCAAGAATGACGTGCAAATTTTGTATGATCATCATGCAGCCCGTCATGGTTTCCCCGACATATTAGGTATATATAAATTGTATATTTTTTTGATATTTATTTAAATTGTATATATACTTGTCATTTTTATATTCATTAAATCATTTAAATTGTATATTTAGGAAGTGTTGATTGTGCACATTGGCCGTGACGGAATTGTCCAACGGCTTGGCGTGGACAATACATGAGAGGTGACCATTCGGGGTCGAGTATCATGCTTGAAGCGGCAACATCACAAGATACATGGTTTTGGCATGCTCTCTTTTGGTGTTGTCGGTTCAAACAACGACTAGAACGTGTTGAATCAATCGTCCTTATTCAATATGCATGTTAATGATACTGCATTAGCCATTCCATTTACGATAAATGGAACTGAATATAAGTACGGATATTATCTCGTAGATGAGATCTACCCTAGATGGGCAGTGTTTGTGAAAACCATTTCTTATCCAACCGACGATAAGCCAATACGATTTAGCGCGGCACATGAGGCCACAAAGAAGGATGTGGAGCGAGTTTTCGGTATTTAACGCTCGTTGAGGTATACTTAGTTAACCAGCACAAAAACTGGAAGAAAACAAAATTCGTCAGATCATGTATGCTTGCATTATTTTGTACAACATAATTTTAAAGAACTAGGGGTTTAGCTTTATGTCACGATCACATTCCAAATCCTCCGGTAGATGCACAAGTTGACGATAACATGCTATTGGAGATCCGAGACAATAATGTTCACGAAAATCTTCGAATAGATCTCACCGACCATATTGAGCATGCACACATTCCGAATCCTAACGGCTAGTATTTATTTAGTTTTCAATATGGTTGTTTTTTTAGTACTTGTACTTATCGTTCTATTTTTAATATTAGTTGTATGTTTTTTTAGTAATTGTTTTAGTTTTAATTAAGTGTTAAGTATGAAATGTATTTTTTTTTTGTTAGTTTTAATTTTATTTAATGAAATATTGAAGTTTAAAAAAAAAGAAAAATAAAATAAAAATGGGTTGGGGTGATGGAAGATAGATGCTTGTAATTTGGAGTGGGTGGGGAATTGATGGAAGATTGATGATGCAGAAGAAAGAGTGTGAAAGATGGAAGGTGGTGGATGATGGATTACCTCCACCGACCATCCTTAACCCTTCATCAATTTCACATACACTTTTTTCTGTCATGTCAACATCATCTTTTCACCCCTTTTACCTTTTTTTTTTTTTTTCCTTTAACCATTCATCTTCAAATTTAATACTCCACAATATACCTAATTAAAATAAAACAAAACAATAAAAAAATAATTTTTTTTAAAAAGAAAAGAAAAGAACTCACCAACCTCATTTCACCCCGGTGATCCATTCCACCGAGCTTGCTTCACCAATTCATTTCACCGAGCCACCTTAATCGTTCGCTAGCTTTCACCCCAATTTCACCAACCTCATTTCACTTACCATTAACATTGCTCTAAAAAGTACAATGAGGCTGAGTACTATTTAAGTATTGAAAGTAGTTTCATAAGTAGTGTTACCTATGACAATGTATTAATGTTTTTTTGTTTCAAAACAAGCAAAGACATCATTTGAGGTGATGTATTATATTAAACTTTTAATTCGAAATTTATTTACTGAAGTTGAGTTTGTAACAATGTTTTTTTTTCATAAAAATCAACGTGTAAATGAGTAGCCTAGAAAACAATGTGTTGTTTGTTTGCAAAGTATAGTAGGAGCATATTTTAAGAGTATTGCTCTTAGCATCAAAAACTTCAAGACCGACCTTGAATGGAATTGACAGAACAATTGTGACGTGGCAATACTCTGACGGAGTGATCACAATGTTGTCACCTTCCCTTTCTTGTGGTCAAGACCAAAATTAGTAACCTGGTGAAATTTTGAAGAATTCTCATAAGTTTTCTAAAATAATCTACGCCAACACCCTCGTATACCTTATGGTATAGTCGGTAACTTAATCGTTATTCGTGGCATAGATAAGTAAATTTAAGTTTTAGTTCATATAAAATGTGTCATTATTAAATTTATTAAACTTCGAATATGATACGCTTTTACTGGTGGAGGACAAGTGGATTAGTTATTAATTAACTGTAATTATGGAAAGATATTAGCAATAACCAAAATACATAAGCGTGGCTGCGTGGGTGGGCTATACCACACAGGCACACAATAGTGACAAGATACACAACATAGATCACAATTGCATATTGGTAAAACGATAAACAAACTTCTCAATGGAGTGGAATAGGAATCTAAAACAGAATTCGATCAATTGGCTTTAACGATCCTATTTCATTAGAATGATCGAAGAACCCGCTTATCTATAGAAAGAGGGAGAGAGAATGAGAAATCACTCGACTGTTAAGGAGAGGAGGGGAGAGTTCGACCACACTAAGCCAACCAGCTATTCGGCGAGTCAGTGTAGGGAGAGGAGAGGAGAGGATGGGAGGAGAGAACGTCGACCATTTTGTCATGTGTATTCCTTTAAATGAACTTAGATCTCCAAAAATAATTGCAGCTTTCGTTCAACTTATGTATTTTTACAAAACAGTTAAAACTAAATGAACATGAACTAGATCATCTCTGTATAGTACTCCATAAATAATAGGTAATTTGTTATTCTAAAACAATTTAATGTCATTACCTTGTATTTCTTGATGATTTGCATGAGATCCTTTTTATAAACTAGACTTCCCATTTAATTGTAAAGACAAGATTATATATAACACCATACAGCTTATTGATCTCTGAAATTTTGGTGTCTCAAAATGGTGAATTCCCACATCTATTTATAGATGAGATCACCCTTATTCTTGCCTCTGTTACTCATGATTCCTAGAATATGCGCTGGTTATACCTGTATCCCTCGTTTGGCTAGAAGAGTGTCGAAATTCAGAAACTTCAAACAGATCATTGATTCTTCATAGCGAATAGATTCGGATTTCGCAAAACAATGAAAACATAATTTAAGCTATGGAAAGCATTCTACGATAATGGTGTAATTTGGTTAATATTTGTCTTCGATATTCTTTCAACTTTTGTTATGGATGAACTATTAAAGAGGGTTGATAAAAAAAAAACATAATCTTTTGGTTCTTTTTGGTGCAAAATAATGAAAAGGTAATTTAAAATATAGAAAGAAGGGAACCACAAGGGCTCGATTTTGATTTTGTCATGTGTCAATGAGTGTCTTGGGATTTCAAAAAAGGATTAAAAGGTCGAATGACCTGGGGGAGGTGAGAAGTCAAAAACAAGATTTTAAACCCGGAATTGCACATATAATCTTTAATTGCAAGTTTGCAACTACTACATAATACAGTTTGTGGGTTTTTGTCTAGGGAAAAGAGTATATCTTGTATCAATAAACTCGGCAAACAACAAAAGAAATTACATTACTTGGAAGCCTGAACACCAGAAAGAATAGCATCTGCTGCAGCATCCAAGTCATGAGGAAAGAAAACCCTGCATAACAGACAGCGTCACACTGAGTAAACCACTATCAAGTTAATCAAATGTAAGCCACAAAACTTCATCAAATTGAGCAACCAATTTATATATATTGGTGAAAGACTATAAACTATTCAGTTTAACTGGAAAAAAAATGCAAGAGTATCAGTTTAGGAATCCAACAATAAATACAAAAAGATTGCATTTTCAACAAGAAGTCAAGGCTATTTTTGTTCAGAATACCTGCATGTATTGTGGTACAGGGTTTTGCTCAGTTGGTTTATATCAGCAATGCCTTTACAACCGCCAACAACCTCAAGTACTTGCCTGGAGATGATTGATATATTATATCAGAATCAACACAGTTCAATTGTTCAAACGAATATATGCACGTATTTAACACAATTATGGGCATGGCCATGAGCCTGGGCAGCACTGTTTGAACCATATCACAAACCAATATATGTTTTCTGACTTTCTCCTTGCATGACTTCATATCCTTGACCACAATAATAATGTCTCATACTCTTGTGCATTTAAGTTAAAGATAATGATCATAATTAGAGGTGGCAGAATGGATAGGTTGAGTGACAGGTCAATTGGGTACTTGCCTGATATTGCCTGAGCAATTCACCACAAAACACTTTTTTTCCAAAAAATAAATATAGACTAGAATGTCAAAAATGATCATATGAAATACATTATTTCAATAATAATCTAAATCTTCACTATTTAGGAGGTTTTAAACATTGAAATTAGTCAAATTACACATTGCGAAACTTTCAGCCTGTTTGACCCATTTCATTTTTAGCTACCTTTTTTCTTTTTATTTGGCCCGTTAAAGATCAAACATAACAAGAACTAACCATTAATGCACTTACCGAACTAAACAAGGTTCATTTCGACCTTTGACTAGAGAATCCTGGTCATACTTCTCTTTCTTCTTAGAAGGCCAAGTGGACTTTATGAAATTTTTCCCAGCATGCGTGTTTTTGATCTCACAGTAAGGAGAATCTGTCTCAATCATCATTCTATCAACCGGGATACCTTTAAGAGCATCAAGATTTTCGGAAGTTTTCAAAGAGCAACCATTAATACCTGTCATTGGAGAAACAAAACATAATTAATTGAATCATGTAAATTATTGCAAATGAAAATCAACTTTATATGTACGTAAGTACATTTATTCAGTTGAAACACAAAAGAGGATGAGATCAAACAGAATGATGTTGACCTATAAAGAGATTACTGAATGTGAGAAGCTTGTCACGGTCTTCAGGTGTACCGGTAAATGAGTGTGCAACTCCACCACAGAACCTGTCACATGTAAAAGAACTTTTAGCCAAGTTCACAGCCTTTGATGTCAAAGCAACTACCTAAATAATGAAGAGATTTTTGTATGAAAATTATATATTGTACGAACAGTAAAAGGGTTAATGTCAATCAGTAATCTAGAACGTTGAAAGTATATCTTCATTTCTTACAAGTACAGAAAATACATATGCATATTATACACAAAGGCGAGAAAAATATGTAGAATGTCCCTCAAAATATCTTCACTGTAAACTATTAACATATTTTTTTAATACCCATTTATTGAGTGCCGACTGCTTATTTTCTATGAAAAGAGATCCATGTATCGTACCTGTGCTTGTTTTGCTCAAGAATGTCACAGAAATCCCCAGCAGCTGCTCGCATATGAAGAAACATTGGAAGCTTCATGATATGTGCTAATTCAAACTGCTTTTCAAAGTATCTAAAGATAACAATATAAATATATGAACCTATAAACATTATTATAGCTCAATTATGATACAAGCAACGCATACTTCTTTTGAACCTCCAGTGAACAAAAGTGAGTTCTGTCATAATCCAATCCACATTCACCAATTGCCACTACCTACTAAAAACACATGTTATACGATATATAACCTTAATCTAGCAGATATAAACTCTTATAATTTATTTTAAAAAAATTTATGCATCATCATATTTTAGTAGATTTGGAAAACGTTGAGAATTTGAGATCATGATCATATTACCTTCCCTTTTCCAACTCCCTCTCTAGCCAGTGACAAGAGTTCCTGAAAATGCTGTTCTGGATCCCCGCTCTCGTCAAACTCCTAAATCAGATAAAAGAGTCATAATTACAAATCCACAAGTATCTTTATGCTTGATGTATTTAAATACTAGTAACAAAAATTCAGAAGAAGTACCCACATTGCATCGTGTTGGGTGCACTCCAACTGTACAAAATAGTCTTGCTACCATAAACAATGCACCATCAGTATGCAAAACATCCAATACTACAAAACTGGTAAACACATACTGAAAATCATTACACAATACACACATTGACTAACCATCGGTTTCTGCAATAGCTAAAGCTTCCTTGGACTCCTTGAGTGATCCACCCGTGACCTATAACAAAGATGTCATCTCACATGTTTAGAAACATATACATAACGTGAACCAGATTATATACATTCAACAACAACAACAAAAAAGAGTCTTTCTTATAGTGGCGTAGAAATGCCAACCGGGCCAACTTTGTTGACAAGGCAGGCAAAACCGAGGCACTGTGAATACCCCACAATCCATGGAACCAGGCTAAACCACCATTCCTCGATGATTCTGGATTATTACACTGTGACAGCTGACAGGTGGCCCCGAGGAGTTGAAACTTCCGCGATTTGAGCTCGGAGCCTCCTTTGGAAAATCCCAAACGTTTGCCTCATAGTCACCTCAATAGACTTTCTCTACAAATATGCACACACATCCACACATATTTTCAATTTTTGACAATGGGATTGTAGAACCCACAACATTTTGGTTGATGGGTCATCTTGAATACCCCTATGCCAAAGGCCCTTTGGCCTACAAGGGAGTTAGTAATCATTATAAGTTTATAACGTGGATCAAGTGATGTTATACTTCCCAACTATCGTAGCTAGTTAACTCGGTTTCTTACTCCACTTTCATAACAAAATTATCGTTTCCAAGCATCGTACATTTAACTTACATGATCAATTGGTGGACTACGATTAAGGTAGAGGTATAGCATTGGTTTTACCTTTTTCAGGGGTTGGGGGCAGTTTTATGCAAGATAGGCGGCTTAGGTTACTTTATAAAATAGGTAGATTAACGGCCTTTATCCGATAGGGTTTTACCGGACCTTATGTTTTTACGTTCGTATTTTGCTTATAGGTACGTATGCCTGCATGACGCGATACTTATGTGTATATGACGCGATACGTATGTCTTTTTATTTGATATAAATGCATTTTGTTTGGTTGTTGGTTCAATAGGTTTTATGTGTTGTTTAATATGGTCTTAATATGCTTTAATGTTTCACGTTTTGTTATTTTTATCTTATCTCTATTTAATTCAGGCAATACTCTGCTGACAAGTTTGGTCTCTTACCACACATATCACACACATTCACTTGTTACTTTCACTTTTGGCCAAGGTCCTCCTGAAAGCAGTCTCTTTACCCATAGATAGATTACCCTTGGGTAAAGGTAAGACTGTCTACATCTTACCTCCCCTATATCCCGCTTATGCTGGGATTGGGTACGGTTGTTGTTGTTGATCAATTTAGTAAGTTTAATAATAAAAAATTCTATGAATTAATCTTGATTGTATTTAGAATGATAAAAGCTTACAATAATTCGATCAACGCCTGCGGTCCAAGCCCTAGTTAAAACAGCTGGAATATCAGGTAAATGGCATTGTTTTCCATTATATACACCCTTGAACATGCTATCTGCCATCATCAATTCAATATATATTTATTTATATATTATGATATACTTATATAATATAAAAAAAATATATATTATAAATTACAATTTGGCAAGAACTAAACTAACCTGTGAAATTAACAGCAATGTCTGCTTAAAATAAAAACAGTAAATAATTGACCGTTAGTAAAGTAAAAAAAATATATATTGACGGAAAATGGGAATTAAAGGGAGAAGAAGAGAGGTGCACGTGCCTATCATTCTAACTGTCGCCATGGATTAACTTCCCTCAATTGGCAGGTGTGTTTGATTTGAAGAAACCCTAATTAAAAGGTCCGCTAGATGTTTTATTTTAGGGTTTTACATGAAATAGTTTTTTGTTTTCCGGGTGTTGATTGCAACCTGCGTAAACATTGGGGTTCATTTTTAAAATGGAAAATAATGGGCAGCAACTTAAAGATTATAAAAAAGAAAAAAATATATATATATATCTATATCTATACTCCTTAATAAAAGGAGAACCTCTTCCCCTTTTTCTCAAAAAAGCCTCTAAATCTTTCTATCTTGCCCCTTACTTCTATTCACTAATTTAAACATCTCCACCTAATATACCTATAATACCCTTAATGAAATTATTTACAATATAAATCTCTCAATCCTTAAAATAACTACACTACCCCTTCTACATCAATTACTTTTACATACACCACCACACCACCGCCGCCGCCCCCACTACCCATCGCCGTTGTCGCTGTGCCACCACCGCCACTCTTCGCCCCCTGTCGCCACCACCACACCGCCATTACCACCATAGCCGCCGCATCGCGCGGGCATACGTCTAGTTATTGTTAATGCATGGAAAGTTTGTAGCATTAAGTTTAGAATTGGTTTTTAAAATTATGTATATGAATCAAAGTTTATCAATATGCATTAAAAATTTAAAATGATGAACATATATAAACGATCAAAGTTTAGCAATGTGCATCAAATTTGTAAGGTTGTGCATCAAATTTATCATCTTGGATTAGTTGTGCATCATAATATACTTATATACACGTGTGTATATCACTATTAAGGATGAGTGTGCATCAAATGTTACCATCTTATAAGTCAATTCATCGAATATGTGTATTATTAAGGATGACTGTGTATCAAATGTTACCATCTTGTAAGTCAATGCGCATCAAATATGTGGTTCTAAAAAGAAAAATATCGTTAAAAAAAAAAAACTATAATAACAATGTAATTATACCTTTAAAAATAAGTTAATTAAAAATAATAATTGGTAGGCCATATTTATCTATGTAGTATAGACATATTTATAAAAAAAAAACCGTAACAATGAAAGATGGTGAACGGAATTAACTAGAATTAATTATGTTTCATGGAGGTAATAGTCAAATAGAGGTGCATAAGGTGTGATGTTAGCTGCACTATGAAACGGATGTGGCAAT
>JAOXNX010000001.1:34178573-34195159 GCA_028566075.1 Solidago caesia
ATTTTTGATACAAAACTTCTTTTAAAATAATAGTATCATCAAATCTCAACATGTCATATTTATAACTATTAATTATACTATAAGTTATAACAAAAACTTAATATGTTCAACCCGCGTATTACGCGGGAAATAATCTAGTTATTATTATAAGATAAGTTGATATATTTTGTTTTCTCAACAGTAAATGATATAAAAAGGATATTCAATTTTATCTATTTTTAAATTTTAGGCATTTATTATTATTATTTTTTAATCAATAAAAGATGATCTTTAACGAAAGAAAAAAAAAACACTTTAAAACATTTTAAATCCGTTTCCATTATGTTTTTCACACGTCATTTTAAAGTAATTTATTACTTATTAGTTACAGGATAATATATATCTAACATTTATATCAAAAATATATGACATTCAACCAAAATGACTTTTCAGCAATCAATGAATAACCTGAATTTGACAGAGAAAACATTACATTCCGATAAATATTTGAGTAAATAACTTACTAGATCACTAAAAATTAGTTTCATGACGGTTTATATAATCGTGTTATGCCACAGTGGTTGAGAAAGAGAGCGATGGTTCTTAAAAACTTAAAAGTATTCACTGCTAAAATTGTTTTTTTTCTCTCTCCTTTTAACTTTTTAGAAGGTTGGATAACAGAATGACAGTGAAACACAAAGGAGAAGGGACTTTGTGTCTGTTTAGCAGGGGGCTTTTAAGGGGCTTTTAGGAGCTTAAAGTCCTGAGCTTTTAAAAACAAGCCCCTTTAAAAAAACCTGTTTGGATGTGGGATTGTGAAAAGAAGCCTCAGCCCCAAAAAGCCCCAAAAGGTCTTTAAAATAAAAGCTTGGGTGAGGAGAGTTGAAAAAAAAGCCCCAGCCCCTAACCATAGCCCCAGCTCCAAGTTTTTTTGTTTTTGCCAAACATACCCTTTGTATCTGAGAAGTGTCTACAAAAGTACAACTCAAATAAAGTTTTTCATGCAAAACATACTAATAATGTTGACTTGTAAAAGCATCACATTAAGTTCATACCTGTATACTTTAATTATTATTTCGTAGATACAAATGTAAATACATAACCATAATAATAATGTCTTTGGTTCTAGTCCTGAGAATAAACTCACCAACGTATATTGAACAAAAAATCTTAAATTCCATTCCGGTTACTAGACTCACCAAAACATCTTTTGAAGAAAAATTCAATATTCAACCTATTACGATTACAATTCTTGTTCTAGAAATCTTGATACTATATACATAAATACAGAAAAAACAAGGTATAACAAGCACTATCATTAATCATCACTATGCGTGTAAGACCAAAAGGGGGATTTTCTCACCGGCATGGAAGAATCGAAAGGCACCTCCAGTCGTTCCAAAAACCGCTTCTCGCTAGACCTCAACATTGCTGGCAGCGGTAAACACACCCCCTTTTCCATGCATCGCAGGTGCCTTGGTTTTATCCGATTCTCTAAGCTAAACGAAAAATATTGTGGGAACTCCACCAATTCCTTCAAGTCCCGCCCCATCTCCATCACAAAATAATTAAATTTCGGTTCAAGATTCTCCTTTATACTATAACAAAACAATGAGGGGAATCGCCTGAAAATCAAGATTGTGTCATCATGGGAAATTCCTATGTTTTCATGGAAGTATTCTATTCGAGGAAGGAGTTTGTCTTCTACTGAGCAAGATAGAAGGTGGGTGTGTTTGTTAACCTCTGCAATACCGATTGTACCTTGGAGAAAGTAGAGGGTGGGGCGAAGACGTGTTTTTACATCGGAGGTGAGTAGTCTAGGGCGGCGGTGGATGACATAGCGGAGGTGGTGGCTGCGGACGTGGGCTTCCCTGAGGAGGAATGTGACGGTGGAGATGATGGAAGGGAGCGGGAGTGTAAGGACTTCCGGACAAATGGATATGAGGCGGTCGAGGGCGAGTGGGGTTAGGGGAATGGTGGTGGTAAGGAAGGAGATGGTCGATTTGATATGGGATAGGGAGGTAGAGATGAGGGGTGGGTGGGTGGTGAGGAGGGGGATTAAGTCGATTCCGAATGAATCAAGGTAAAGGAGTTTTTCTTGGAGCTGGGTGTTGGTGTTTGTGGCGGAAATAGGTGGTGGGGGAGAGGGTTTGGGAGATATTAGGGTGGTTTTGGAGGAAGGCGGGATGTGGTGTTTGGGGGGAGTATTGGAAGCAAATCCCTTTGTCCTCAATTCTTCCACCTATAAAAGAATCCATTGTTTACATTGCATAACATATAAACTAGATATGCACACTTAACGTGTATAATTATGACAGACAGCATGCATATACACATATAAACATTGCAGACATATATGTGGACGTGACACTAGACCCTCTATATGTTAAAACTATGGGTGTTTAGCATCAGGTTGGGAAGGTTAACAAAATAAGATTCTGGCCTTCGTATTTGAATTGAAAAAGTAAACCAAATCTTCCGGGTCACCCAAACCGTAGAGAACCAGTTTGGCAGTCTTGGCCAGTTTTTTTTTTAATGTAAAATACAAATCTAACAAAGGGTTAACAAAATACAATTAAACGATCATTGTGCTATTTAGACATAACCAGATATGAAATCTGTCCAAAACGAAACTGAAGAACAAAAGAAGAGCTGCGTTATTTCCCCTTTGACATTGGTTGTCAAGCATTTCACTTCTTAATTCCAGAGGCCATAACATAAGATAGATCTGACATAAGACATCTGCTAAAGAATTTTCAGTGATCAGGCAAAACAGCATACCTTTATTAAAAGGGTTGGGCGATAGTTAGAACTTTGAAGCATCTAATCTCCCAACGCATAGAAATAACATTACCTATAGCTCATGTGTTATGTTTGTAATTAAGCACTATTAGTCTATGGAATCACATGGGTCCTATCCAGTGCTAAGTGGGCATGAATTGTAGGTTAGTGCTAGAAAGTGTAGCGCGGAGAGGATTATGAAGTTATGTTTTAGTAGTTAATTTGTTTTGGAATTAAAAAAATGGACTCAGGTAACACTTTAAGTAGTTGCCATTGAATCTACACATAACATAGGGTTGCAGATGATGAATCTTCCGCTGGTAGCCGAAATGTCTGAAACCGTCGTCAGACCAAAGTGACTTGACAACATCAAAATGTATATTTTCTAACCTAAAACACATATAATACATAACATTCGATTGCTGCTCAATTCTACTCAGCATACAATCAACTTGAATTCAATTTCTAGAGTAAATGTCCGTCAATGAAATGAAATGAAATATACTACTAGCAGAAAATGAAAATTACTACAAATGAGCAATTACTTTATATATATATTTGGTTGAGGATAAAGTTAGAAATTAGGGGGTGGGGGGCAAACCTTTTTGAGACGGACAACGCGAATGGTGTCGCTATCGGAAGTTGAAGTGGTGGTGGAAACGGCGGATGGTCTTCTGGGCCTACCGGATTGTTTTGGCACGGCAGCAGAGGTGGTGGATGAGGAAGAACAGCAGAGGATAAATGTAACAGGAAGATGATGATGATGATGATGATGATGAACAGAAGTAGAAAAGGATAAATCAAACGAATGATGGTTCAGCGGTGGCCTTGATAACCATACCTCCATTCGTGTTTTTTTTTTGTTACCTCACCTTAGCTGCTGCTGCTAATAATAAATAATAAATAATAAATAACAATTTGCTATTGCTATTGCTTAATTGCTATGTCTAGAACATGATCAAGAGGTAGAGAATACATAAAGGGTACATTTGTAATTTTCCAAGCTTTTCTTTTTCTTCCTTTGGGTTCATTGCATCAACAAAAAATATTAATGCGACTAATTTGTTAGAACATACATATATGTTAGATTTCTGGCATTATTAATTTTTTTTTTCTGCCATAAAAAAAGTAGAAATTTACATGATAAAATTCAGTTTTACAAAAGAGTAGAAATTTACATGAGAAAATTAAGTTTTACAATAACAAAGCATCTAAGTCAACAATGTCATTCAAATGTTGTTTTTTTGTTTTTTGGATACATTTTGTTAATATTCGTAGGGAATTGAAGAAAGTTCTCTAAAATGGGTAAACAAGATAAATTTTAAATTATCCGATGATACAAGTAACCTAAACGGGATTTCTGATGGAGCTTTTTTCCCGATCACCCAAGATATTTAACCAATAAAGTTCAAACATGAGACAATGAAGAAAGTCTCCAAACTTAGAGTGAAGTAAATTGTTTTGTATAAATATGAACCATGACGAAATATTCTACACTAATCCTCATTTCATACACAAAACCACCATCAACACATTGAGAAGTTATTAGAATGCTTCAGCTAAATTAGACTATTCAAATTTCAAGCTGTAACACTAAAACCATTCAATTGTTCTTATTATTCTGTCGGCTATAAATAAATATATAAAAAAATCTTATATAATCCCCCTTCATATCCAACCAACTTTTCTATCTTGTTCTATAAACACATTTATAACAACAAATTTTACAACTGAATTACTACACCACATCTCACCCCCAAAAACAAAACAAAAACCCAAAAATGTCAAGGCCACGAAACGTTCATTCCTCCCGCAATATGGTCAGATAAAACGGATGTCCATGACACGTCCCTTCTTTTTCACGGGCATCATTACAGTCTACAAGATTCCAATTTAATGTGTAGTTGGAAAGATCGTAAGTACCAGGAGCAAAAGTAGTGACCAGTAGAGATATTTCAGTGGTGGAATTGGGATCAAGTGTCATCCGGGTGGTGCTTGACCCAGACCAAATAAAAGGAGGAACCGACTCTAGTGAGACAGGTTTTACTGTACTGGTTCCAGTTATGTCAGGTGCAGGAACTCTGATGTCCATAGATGGACTGGACATATCGTGCCAACCGACTTTGTTTGCTGATGGCGAACTACCAGGAGGGGAATCAAATGTGTTGATACGAACAGAAGCAATAAAACTTGAAGAGTTGTGAATTGTCATTTTGAGTTTTGTCTCACAAAAGGTATCGGTAAAACTATAGCGGATGATCCGTGGGCCGTCAAGTAACCACCATATTGGTCTCTTGGTTGAAACACTGCAAAGCAAAACACGATAAATTCCAACGAAGATGAAATGACAACGATATACTGTATTATTTAAGGGTGGTAATATGGCAAATTTTTTGTGGTGTATAAATCACCACTCATTATTTAACAGGTCATATTTCTCCAACGGGTCAAACCAGCAAAATCAGATTTAAATAAGACTACAACCTTTAATGCATAAAAAAAAACCCTCCTAAATATACATTTTAAAATAATGAAAATTTTGAATTTTAAACCTTTAGGTGTAATTAATGAAGTCGTTAATCCATTTGAATTCAAAAGTTGTAATTTTAATTAATTGCCGATATAATAGATTAAGGAATGGATAAATAATGTCTTTTGTGTGACAATTATTTTGTGACAAACAAAAATGGTAATGTTGACAGTTAAAGCAGGACGAAGAAACTATCAATAAGAATTGCAGCACTATTATGCCTTGAAAAAACTAACGATTTGGACAGAAGTATTTTTGAAGTCGATCCGGACCATTTTGACCCGATGAAATAAGTTATGCACCGTAACCTGAAACCCGTTTAGTCCAGTTATCCAACTAGCCCAACCCTCGCTTTTTGCTACATCTAAATTTTGGCATGTGTAAAACATGGCTTGCCTGCAATGACAGGCGTGGTGAGAAAAGATTTGTGGGGTGGTAGGGAGGTCAGAAGAATCATTTGCGCTTTCATCCATCTGGGAGATCAACATAAAGTCAACTGTGCTATGATGTTCCTGGAACATTCGTTAAAAGTTATTAGAAGTTTAGAGCTACTAGAATAAAATTCAGGATAATCATGACAACATAAATCACACACTCCATAGCTCATAAGATATCAAATTTGGCGCCAAAAAAGTATAGAATAAAATATTATCCAACCTGACGTGAAGTTTTCTGATGCAGTTGTTCATAATAATGGAAATTCACAAGAGGCGCACATTGTGTATCATAAATTGATTCACTGCTGCCATGACCCAACCAAACATCAGTCCCATCACCTCTGGTTGCTTCTCTATCAGTTTCTGTTGTCTTCACATTCTGTAGCCAGTAACACAAGTAGTCGTGAGCATTAAGAGATATGACGTTTAGACAAGTATACACATACTTTGGTCATAAAGTGTAATAAATATATACCTTGAGCTTAAGAAAACATGAAAGAGCCTGACCAGCAACCAAGTTTCCTGAAGGGAAAATGTCTTTAATGGATTCAATTAAAGAGATCTGCCATTCATTCCCGACAGATGATAATTGATGAAGCTTCAAGCTCCTCAGACTAGTCCTGTTAATAACATCCATACGCACAATATACTCTTGCAACCTTGTAGGACAAGGGCTTATGTAGAATGATACATCCAAAGATGGTAGCACCTGCCAGATGAGATTTAATACATAACTGATGTTTTAATATCAGAAAGAAACTTAGTAGACCATTTGCTGCAAGTATTAAAACAAGTGACTCCTCTTTGTGACTTGCACTCCAGAAGTGATTATTTTGCCCATTTCCTGATAAATAGGCTTACTTTTGGTTTTTCTTACAATAGTTCACACCGGTAAAATTAAAATAATTATAAAAGGAAAATAAAAAGGTTGACCTAAAAGAAGATAGGTCAAAAGTCCCCCACAATGTAACTTTAATGCATGAAACCTCTGAAATCATTCTTATTAAAAAAAAAACAGATTGTTGTAGGAAGAAAAGAATTCTTGTAATCATCTTGGACACACGAGTTGTACAAAATTTGGAACTTTTGGAATAAGTGTTTCAAGTAAACCCAAGCAAGCTCAAAGCATATTACCCAGGCCACCCGTGCCGCCCTTCTGCCACGTCTTGAATTTTGTTATGAGGTGTGCTATATGTGTCGGCCCATGTTACACAAAATCTAAATCCAATAATTAAGATACCTCCAACATATGATGAGTACGTAAAGTGCGATATCGCATAGCAATCGATTTGTCTTCAATTTCATAATATACTGTAAGATACAAAGACACGTTTCCAGGAGTAGCTGCCCGGAACCAAAGAGGCAAAAAGAAGGGGGTTCCCTTATGAATTGCCGTATCCTGAAAACGGAGGGAAAATAATTAAGCAATTACCAAAGAAAAATAGGTAATTATAGAGAATTAACAATTGCTGATAACCCATGAGATAATCGACCTTCACTGACCTTGGGGAAATAGAATACACTTTCTGATTGTTTAGTGGTATCAAGATCTGCATCTTTATGTACAGATGATTTGTCCTTCTCCAGGCAGGCAGGAAACTTTACATCCAAAACTTCCGGATTTCCTATGTTTAGAAATCTGGGATGACTGATCTTCATCTTTAAATTCTGCCATCAAAAGCAAAAACAACTGAAGTTTCAATAGCTGGAGAACACAAACATGTGATGCACATATTATGCAAAACCATTATTTAAGCATACCTTCACGGGAATCTCCGATGAGTTCCGCAGTTCCAGTGATAGACGTTGTAAATTTCCAGCATAAACAGTTGTCGGCAGGTTGTTAATAACACCCTCAAGTCTGGGTAGACTCTGAGAGAGAACAGATTAGTCAGAATACAGTGCAATCAAGGTAAGTTGATATGAAGAAAATTCAATGCAAGTACTTGAAATAAAAGTTTGAAAACAAAAGCATGAACCTTGATAACCAAAAACTCGAGTTTACTGGTGTTTTGCATAGCTTTCCTCTTTTGTTTAGACATTCTTTTCTTTATCAACTCTGGCTCAAAAGTGTAAAACCCAATCATTGAATCAGACAGTTTCCAACTCACACCAGTTACTCTTAGCCGGCCTTCTTTTCTAGGAATAACACTTAGCTGAGCCTGAAATTAAAATAAGGAGCATGTTACAAAATACATATCAAATTATCAACCAAATAGGAAAAACCGGCATAAAGGAGTGAAGTGTTTATAATTGTAATGGCATTCATAGTATATAAACCATCTGTAACTGTCAACTCACCACAGTCGTTTCACCACCAGCCAACACTATGTCAACCTCAGATGATGTAAAAAGAGATGTGTCTGAGCTGGGCTCTCTGCAATTAGAAAGAAAACTTCCTTCTCAGTGATTATGCCTTTGCCGTTCCAAAGAAATATATATTATGAATTGAAGTATGCAGCAGAGAGTTTTGGGAGGAGTGTGAAAAGCAACAAATGAATATACCTTACAGTTGCTGTTTTCACATCTTCAACACCCTGATTTACAGAAGACGAGTTGTTTGCATCTGACCAGTGAAATAATAATCAAATTTCAACAAGAGTTATATTATATGTGTCGAAGGCGAGTTGAGTTTGGGTAACAAATAAAAATAGGTTCGAGTTGAGATGAACCGCTTCTAGGTCATACTGGATCGACCAATAAAACTTCTTTTGTCCATTTTAAAAAGAAACAATATGAGTAATTAACGCATTAATATCGAGTAAATTAATTTATAAGATTGTGTGGATTCAAAACAGATTTTGGGCGGCATCCAACCAATTTGGCCCTTTTTTTCGGCCAAGGGGAACGGTACCCCAAAATATATATTAACAATGATACAAGGATTACAATTTGGCGCGTTTTCCCTTTAGCTAATTTTATTTAATCCATTTGAGATAAAACACAAATCCCAAATAGGCCCATTCATAAGTAAATGGGTTGAAGGAATATCAGGAAAAGTAAAGAATGAGTGTGTGTGATGTATCGACAGAAAGACACAGAAAATAGTTCAAATATTATTGAAAAAGTTCAGTAAAGTAATCAAATAAAACATTTTAGAACATACCCGGTAGTGTCTCATTTTCTGAATGCTCACACATTAGCGTAACATCAGAAATGGGAATAGAGAGTTGGAGAGGATTTTTGAATGCAATTTCCACCTTAAGTGCTTCTGCAATTAAAAGAAGCATAAATGTTATAACACACATCCATTAACAGACAAGAAACAACAGCATCTGTAGTTGAAAATGTTGTTAAAAAACAATGTGAGCATTTGACAACAAATTCATCTCACCTAACAAATGCACCCACTTGTAACTTAGAAAGCAGAGATTATTACCAGTGGCTTATTTCAATATACCTCATATGCATAAATTTATGTTGTATGTTACAAGAGGGTAGAATTTCAATTATCTATTACAATAATTAAGTACCATCACCTTCATACCTCCTGCCACACACACGTTTGATTGTTTAAGTTTATTTGGTAGAAGCTTTGACTGTACATCCAACCATGTAGTCTTGGCATTAGATAAAGATGGAACCATTTCCTCTTCCAAAGTCTGCCAAACACTTTCTTTGACACTGACCTGGCATAAAGAACAGCAAAAGATAAACAATTCAACTCAAAGCCTTCAGCAAAACCAAAACATCAACATGGTAAATTACAATTTATCCCTGTGGTTATACCCCAATTATGGATTTCATCTAAAAGTTTCAATTTGAACAGCCTCAGTCCAAAAGCATTTCTACTACACGAACTAAAGTCTAAAACTATCAGGAAAAATCCAAAATTTTGGATACAAACACAGGGTGAAAATTGAAATTTACTCTAAACAGTAAATATTAACACCCAAAACTACTCTAGATGCCATCCCCAAGAAGCATAGTTTAGATCAAATAACATAAACCCCCAAGTTATAAAAAAAAAAAAAAGAAAAAAAAAGATCATCACTAACTCACCATGGTGCTAATCTAAGAAGTATGAAACCATCCATAGCTACCAAGAGTGGACTATAAAACACAAAGTGATTGATTTGACGTACAAATCAGAAAGGCATGATAGACTTATTAATCACTTTTCTTGGCACTTTTCCTAATATTCTAATAAACAAATATTATTTCAAAAATTCAGGCGGTAAAAACTAACTCTTTCATAAATATAGTAACTTTTAACTAAACATATTATAGAAGAAAAAATTTATAAAACGAGATGTGTTTCATGAAACACGGAAGCGACGGGTTTTGATGAATTCCAAGTATAACTTCATTCCAAAACACCATTGTCGTGAATGAATATGCTTTGATCTCTACCAATATATTTCTCAACTTAACTTTCATTTCATTGGTTCTTAATTATGATAACATCGTAAAAACTTTCATCTTACTTCAATAATATTAAAGTAAAAAAGAAAATTAGAAATATGGGCAATCAAAACATGATACGAAGCTTCTATCTGGAACCAAGTGCAAAATACAACGGTCGTAGATATCCATCACTAAGTTTATTACTTGCCCTGTCAGTCTGTTGAGCTAAATTCATTTAACTCGGTTTTATAAGTTATAGAATTATGCAAAAAGGTTCCTTTTTTCAAGTTAACAGTTTTTATATATTTTTTCAACTACAATGGTTGTTCTCAAGAGCTAGTGCCAAGTAGAAAGATTAAAAAGTCTTTCAGTCAAACTGTTGAAAGGGGCCATCGGCAAAGTAGACAAGTAACAAAAAAAAAGTATCACATTGAAATGATAGCACAGAATGAGAGCAGATGATTCAACTTACAGCAGCAAGTGATCCATAAGTTCGATGATCTTCAGAAACAATATTAAGCGAAGAGATATCGACAACTGGCAACTGAAGTCGGGATATCTTATATGTTTTGCCTGTTTTCTACATTAGCCATAACAGAACAAACAAAAATTAACCTTTAAATAAACTTGTTAAGGTAATATTATGTTGAAAACTATAGTTAATTACACTTATAATTAATATATTGAGAGAAAGCCAAAATGGAAAACAGTAAGCAAAAATTAAAGCCAAAATGAACAATGATAACCTGCAGAATTTGGAAAAAGTCCTTCATAAATAACTCTTGCATTGGCTTCGATTGATGGCTGCAAGCCACGATTTCCAGCATATGTTTCATGGCCACATCAAACCTTCCAAGAAAAGCATACCACCTGTAGGGAAGAAGGTATTAAAAAAAAAAAAGTTTGGCCAAATTTATCCAAACTCCAAGAAGCTAAGCTTAACAAATCTTAACAGACCCCTTAGAACTTACTTTCCAATTTGGAAATGAACATGATCACGAATATGACTCCATGTTGTTCCTTTAAATACAGAAAGAGCATTTCTGTATGCACGAATTGCATGTTTTATCTGAAATAGGAAGGTAGAACTTATTAGAAGCAGATAAGACATGCAAACATATACTGCTCATTGGTTCCACTATTGTCTCCTTTTGATGTCAAACAAACTACTCTATAACTTCAAATTGACATGATGATACTATAAATAATAAATTTGTTACAAAGATTGTCAGCTGCGTTAGAGCATACAAAATTTAAAGCATATATTATAGAAAAGGGTTTGTGATTAAAGGAAAAGTAAAAGAATTCACTGTGAATTCTCAAATAAAAGAGGTTCACATTTAAATCTCAAAAGGGAATAGTATGTGTATTATATGTATTTGTGCTTTTCAGGTAAGATTCAAGAAAAACAACTTCAAGCCTTTTGCGGTCCATGTCGAAGTTTAAAGAAGTAATAAAAACATTATTTATGCGAAAGTAACGGATGTCAATGCCTTGGATCGCAGGGTTGACTCCAAAGACACAATCAAGAACTGCGCATGTTAAGAGCTCTTAGCAAATGACATATCACGCCTTCTATTTTAGCATAAAAATTAACTTAAGTATATCTCTCTTAACCTCATTTTTTTTACTATGTTAAAGCTGCAATCTGTAGCTTACAGTTTCATATTCAAAGCTGCATTTCATTCTTATTAAAAAAGCTATTTCACACTGACATTACCTGATCACATTTCTTGTACAGATCACCAGAAAGAATGAGATGAAATCCATACTTTCGTAACATGGGTGGTTTGGATAAAAGGTAGCAGTAAGATGCTTGCTCAAGCATCACGGCTGAATGAAGAGGTTCCTGCACAAAAATACGGTATTTTAAGTTAAACACTACATATAAACGATATGTTTTTACAAAAGAGAATTGATCATTACCTCACCAGAGATACGAAAGTAAACACCAGCAGCATCTTTATATTGCCCACTTGTCTTTAACATTTCAACCCACCAAAGACCACACCTTGTGGCGTTTCCCTTGCCTGGTGTCCCAATACGCTGAATAAATAAATAAATAAATGTTTCAGACAACATTTACTTAGTAATTTAATAAGTATAGACAACAAGAAATGTTTCAGCAAGTAGTTGCTTATGTCAGTACTTTTCCCTTTGGATTTTTCTTTTTTTTAGCTTACCATATTATACATTAATCTCATGGTAAAAGAACACTTCTATATGCTGATGGAGAACGATTTAAGCATTAATATTATCCTTCTTCTCAAGGCATTAAGAAAATTTATTTATAGGCATTAATAGGAATGAAGCAAAATAGACTCATGGTGACAAATGTGGTTTCATATTAACAGTAATATAACCACACAATAAAAGATGTAAAAAAAATATTAATCATACTAAATACGTGCTGAAGGCATTTTCCATGCAATATTCTGCATCCTTTTTTGATTGGTTTAACATGAAGTACGTCAATCCCATCATTTCCTGAAATCAAGAAGAAAAAAAAAGAAGGATCAAGGCATGTGCCATTAACAGTATATGCATCAAAGGAATTTACACCAGGCTTACAAACTAGCACATAAGTTGCAAAAACAAAGTAGAGCACTAAGCACTTGGATGTCCTTTGAAGAGAAAATAGCAGAAGAGAGAAATAGAAAATGTCCTATTATCCTATATTTCGTAGATTTGAGTTGGACAGGGAAGGAAAGAATGCTGATGACTATAGTTTAGGTCACGAAATTATAAAACCTTTGCATTCCTTTCTTTAAATCCTCCGACATTTGTTGTCTCCAAAACTTTCCCACCCTTTCCATTGTTGTCTCTCAAAAAAATACTAAGAAACACACCCTTAAACTGATGAATATGCTCAAAAGACATACAAAAATCATTTTTAACCAGGCATATTACAAGTCCACACAACTATCTGATTATATCATAAGTTACATTATTTAGATATAAACCATCCAGTTGATCCATGACATTATAGTTCCCGCTTCAAATCATGGATACAATAATACTATAAATAACTATACCTTATATTTAATCCCCAAAGAAAAAGGAGGATCTTATTTGACATATTTTTATCCTCTCATTGTAACACTAATTAAAAACCACGGCTTTAAGTCCACTCGCCGCTTCATTATTATCATTGAATATAGCATTTCTAATGTACTCGCATAGCATTTTGTAGTTTACTCATGAACTTAGCTTAAAAGACATCCATTATACCCATCATATAAACTATACGCTTTTTGGTCAATTTCACATTAAAAAATTTTCAGAGAGGCACTGCATCCCTCCATAACTGATATTCCAAAATCTAGGCTAACAAGCGATATGATTTTATTAATATATTAATGAGCACATATTTAAGGGATATAGATACCTGTACACCAGCATATCGTTTCCATGCTTTGTCAAGCTTGTAATCGGTAGACAGCAGCCGATAGTTTGATAGAGCGAGTTCATAATCTCTTAACATGAAAGCATAATCACCCAATACCCTTATCTGAGATTCAATTGAGTTGAAAGTGTACCTTCAAATATCATCAGAAAAACTATATTAGAACACTAGGAAAGAAATAAACTAGTTTTGTTACAGGTAAACATACATGCCAACACTTTGAGTCTCTGGAGTATCCTCTTTCCCTTTTCTCCACCATAAATTCTTTATTTGGTTTCTAAAACCTTTTCTTGTTGCAGAGACCTAAAACAGCAGCACACATAAATTGGGTCGAAATCTGGGTAGGTAATTGGGTTAAATTGTTTATTTCTTTAATAAGCAAATGGATAACACAGCAAGGGGCAGTTGGTTCCATCTCTGTAACTTTTTTATTATTTATTAATCTTCCTTTTAGTAAATAAATTTTAAGACAGAAAAATATCCATAAAACAATTTAGTATTTTAATTGGATAAATAAAAATAGACACAGTTGCTAATAAAGCTAAGTTTGCTTATTTTTAAATTTGCTTAATTAAAAAGGGCTAGTAAACCAGACCGTGGCAAACCCATTTTACCCATTCTAAAAAGTGTCCCTTTGGCCCAAACCCCAATAGTGACCCATTACCGGACTCAACCAACCCATTTTCTACCTCTAAACACTTGAGTAGCGTAAAATAACCTGCTGATTTAGAACACGGATTCTTTGCTCGATGTTGGGAATAATATCTTTGGATGATAAATCACGAACAAAATTTTTCAACTGTTGCAATTCAAATGAAGTTGAAAATTGAGATGTCATACTTACGAATAGATATAAAGCCATAAACATAATTGCCTTTCAATCAGAAAAAAAACTTTCTAAAATGAACCTCATCCACATCCTCGTTGTTAAGTAAACGTCCAAGATGCTGACCGGATGAAGCATTAGAACTCTGTTAAAGAATACAAACCACTCACAGTCGCATATTAATACAAAAACCCAAACTCCTAATCTATGAGAAGACGAAAACAAATTACAACAGCAAAAATGCACTTACATAATGTTCCCATGGATTCGGTTCATGATCAGCTAATCCATCTTGGGAGGAGTTAATACAAAGTAAACGACAATCGTTTGACCCAAACGTATTTCTCATTTCTGCCAATATCTTGGTTGCCCTGAATTATATACAATAAATAAGAACATCAATCTTATGATTTGTAGCTGTGTTGATAAAGAAGCAACTTAAATGAGGGTAGTAACCTCTGTTGTCTTTTCTGATGCCCTCCAAAATAGAAACAAATTAAATACAAATTTGATTGAGAACTCAAAGCCAGAATTCTAATTCAACTGAATCAAGAACGAAAACAGAGAGAGTGTAACAAACTTCATACTTCGGCTCATCACTATAATCCTAACAACCCAAATAGACTTCTAGTCATACTAGCAACAGAAGCCCCTTAACTTCTAACGATAACAAGAATGCTAACTAAAAGAGTAAAGCCATTCATATACTTGTTAGATATTTGTATCCAAAATTATTCATGTTATGTTTATTTGCAGTACTGAAAGATTAAACCCAGTGGCCCTGAATCATAATACCAACCTGATCACGGCATAATATGAAGAGACAAAGGCTAAAGTAATTATTATGCTAAACACCATACTGATATATATTAACCAGGGTATCCTTTTACCCAAAAATACACCATACTGATATGACTGTGCCACTAAAAAGTGATTACATAACTTATTGTGCCATATAAACTACAGTAAAATCCTATATACAAGCAATGCAATGATTAGCCATTTCTATTCTTTGTAGTGGGTAGTTCAATGTTCCGCATCATCTTTCTCGTGTTAAATTTCTAAATATATATTTAAACATCGCCTGCTGGACTGGCTTATTTGCATAATAACATACTTCACAAAAATAGACTTTCTTTCAATATCATTAATAACATTGAATTTTGAGACTGACGATACCTCTCTAAGGAACCATCTTGGTTATCGTGGACCAAAATAAAGTATTTCGGAATCTTTGGATCCATTGCACCATCATTAAGAAGAGGGGGTAACTGGTTCGGGTTGTAAAGATCCACAAACTTGTTGATAGGATCCTCATCATTTGATGACACAACCAAAAGGCCTGCACATTCATAATACTTCAAACCATATAAATTCATATGTGCAAGAGAGAAAGAGCATTAGAATGATGGGTGAAATGCATCCTTGAAACGTACATGCAACAGGATGATCGAAGGTTTCGTGATCTGAGAAGGATACGCTGTGTACAAGCTCTTTATTGAAATATTGGAACCATGTCGGTACGAATTCAGGTTCTGAAGCTGCAGAACCAATGTAGATAAATAACTATAATATTATATATAACCTCTTGGTATAAGTTCCTCAAACGGCAAACATAATTTGGGTCCTTGAAATTCAGCAGCAACAAACATATATTGCATGTAAGCAAATTTTACTTTCAAGCATGTAGTCGCTATTACTCATTCTAAGAAGATTTCCTTTTTTGTGAACATTAAAGAAAGTACATAGAGCTCCTTATAATAAACATCTTAAAACAAATATTGCCTTTAGAAAATATGAGCCTTCAAGTACAATTCCACACGCCATAATTAGGACAGCAAAAAACTTACAGGTGAACATAGTTTCAATAGGTGACGGATCCAAGTACAAGTCAGGATCTTCATTGTTTCCTGCATCAGTAATAACCTGTTTTAACCGCTCCTTCGTCACCTACTTGAGTGAAAAAAACATTTCTCAGAAAAACCACTTAAGGTTCGAGACAAAGAAGTTTAATTAGCATAACATAAGCAGTAAAAAACATGATAAGATATCATAAATTACAACATGCAGAACTGTTGTATGTAGACAGATAACAATTTCTTGAGAAAATTAACAAAACAAAAGTTCAAGTAGAGATTGACCTATGAAGTAAGTGTACTTCAATCTCAGTGCCATATGTCTATTGGATACTGGGGGTATAAGGTTAACTAAGGAAATTCTAAATATGTAAAACATATAATATAAAATATTAAAAGCATATAGTTTAAAGATAATTCCTAT
>JAOXNX010000001.1:34262330-34276063 GCA_028566075.1 Solidago caesia
CTATTCTTTTTTGGTAACATTTAATAAGAGAGTAAACACATTTATGTGTTTTGTGGTATTGTCTTTAAAGAACAAAAAGCGAAATACAATACTTGAGACCCCGCAACGCGGGGTTTCCGAACTACCTAGTTAATATTTAAAGGTGTTAGCATTAAACAAATTTATCTGTACAAGTTACCAATGGTTTAAATATATATTTAGTCGATTCTTCTTTATTGGACAACAATTTAGATTGATTTATTCTAAATAAGCCCCCTCTTTTTTTTTTAAGGTAAAAGGTTACCCTTGGTTCAAATTTTATTAATCACCAAAATAAAGTTCTGACATCCTATCAGAATAATAGGATGACATTTACAATCAATGCAAAAAAACAAGCAACAGCCCAAAATTAACAACCAACACCCTAGCTAGACATTGATCACTACATTACAATGGCTAGACAAAAACAGTTACACACTACGAACTAATGAAAAAGGGAGATCCCAAGCTGTTAAAAATTTCTCCAATCGCTTCGATTTCTTGTACCGAAAAGTCAGCAACTTTAGGCACATTGTACTGGTAATCTCCTGAATTAGTTGGTCTTTAGATCTCTTCCTTCGTTTGAACAGCCTGTTATTTCTTTCCTGCCAAATGTAGTACACAGAAGCACCAAGCAACAGCTTGATAGCAATTGAATGCATGGATCTCTTGTGAGCAATAGGTTGGATTTCAGCGACAATGTCACCCCACAGTGAAGACCGAGTAATCAACCCTTCTTTCAGCGCCATATATCTCCAAACCTGTGATGCATAATGCCACCCAAAAAATAAATGTGTATGAGAATCCGGCTGAGTTTCACAAAGAGGACACACCACCGGACCATCAATTGTCGAGCTTTGAGTATCCCAAAAAGCCAACTTATCCTGAGTCTTAAGCTTTTCCTTGAACACGAGCCATAGTAAAAATGCTTGTTTGGGAATTCCATGTGAGAACCACACCAACGAGAACCAAGGAACTTCAGGAGCTTGGTTTCTGATGTGAATTTCAAGCGGATTCAGGACTCACCAACTGATCTAACTCACAACCTAAGCACAGCGGAATTGAGACAACTATTTTTGTGATGATTTTCTGGTTTTTAAGACAAAATGACACCCAAGCTGACTATAAGAACAATAGATCAGCACTCAAACAATATCAACCAAACTAAACAGAAACAAGATGATAAAAGTAACAAGGATAAAAGAATCTACTACTTGACTCGTAAAGGACTTAACCACCAGAATCAAATAACAGAAACACTCCAAAACCACCACTATATTTATAAAGGCACAGCCACCACAAATACAGATAAAAGTAATGAAGATTTGAGATCTCACCACTATAATCTATAAAGGCAAAGCCACCAAGATTACAGATAAAGGGACCACTTCAAACCACCAAGATCGAAAGACCTCTAAAGGTAAAGAAGATTTTTAAGTGAATAGAATCAGCTTCTATCAATTTTCATTCATAAACATAACCTGTCTATTACAATGGGCAGCCACCTCTATTTATAGGAGGTTATGGCATCTACAAGGAATATTCTAGACTAGACAAGTAGTACAAGGTGGTTACAAAACAACCAATAGAAATAGAGAACAAAGGCTGCATAGCAGAGTAGTGGATGTCCTCTCTCTCTGGTCCCCACCGGCCCACATTCCTCCCACAATCAGGTGTCTCCCAAATAAGACAAGAACCTCGTACTGGAGACTTATCCTTATTGAGGCATCTTCTAGATCAGCCACACACATGTGCTAATCACATGACTTGACCTGGTTATTGAAAGCACAAAGAAAAAGATGAGTTTGAAAATCCCAAGCTGACTCTGTCCCAAGCTGATCCTGCTCAAGCTGACCCAGACTGGGTATCCCAAGCTGACTCTTCCAAGCTGACTCAGATAGGTTGAACTAGCAAGCTGATCTTCAAAGTTATTGAAATCACAGAAAATAGATGTTTGAAAATCCCAAGCTGACTCTGTCCCAAGCTGATCCTGCTCAAGCTGACCCAGATTGGGTATCCCAAGCTGACTCAGATTGGTTGAACTAGCAAGCTGATCTTCAAACTTCCACCACATTTTATCCTTCCCATTTAAGTAAGGTGAATCCTTGGGGGCAGATAGGATCACCAATCAACTTCCCAAAGTGTGCCATCGAGGGAAACATCATCATGGCCTGAGCTGAGTCTAAGCTGACTCGTTCTGAGCTGAGTTCAGGGCAGCTCAGGGACTCGTTCGTATCAGGAAGGTGATAAAAATTCCCGATTTTTTCATGCGTACATTAATAAGGCTCGAAAAAATTTGGCTATTCATGGTGTTAAAGTCGATGGGGTGTGGTTGGATGATCCGGAAACTGTTAAAAAGGCCTTTGTTGATCATTACTCCAATAAATTTAAAAGAGGAGTGCATGTAAAATTGGGTTCTAGAAGTCATCGTTTCAAAGTTTTGACCGTGGATCAAATTTATAATTTAGAAAGACCGGTGTCAGAATCTGAAGTCAAGGAAGCAGTGTGGGATTGTGGAAGTGATAAATCGCCGGGCCCGGACGGGTTTTCTTTCGGTTTTCTTAAGGATTTTTGGGAGTTTCTTAAGGTGGACGTGCTCAGTTTTGTGCACTGGTTTTTTCAAACTGGTTTCATTCCGCCAGGTTGTAATTCATCTTTCATTACTCTCATTCCTAAATGTGCTAATCCTATTGTTATTGATGATTTCCGTCCTATTAGTCTTATTGGTATGCAATACAAAATCATTGCTAAAATTCTGGCGAATAGACTTTCTAAGGTGCTTGATTCTGTGATTAGCCACACGCAGTCGGCTTTTATAAAAGGCAGAAATATCCTTGATGGTCCGTTGATTCTTAATGAACTAGTGGAATGGTATAAAAAGAAGAAAAAGAAAGCTCTCCTACTGAAATTGGATATTGCCAAGGCTTACGATTCGTTGAATTGGGATTTTCTTTGTTCTATCATGCAGTGTATGGGCTTTGGTAGACGTTGGATCAGTTGGATCTCATCTTGTCTCTTTTCTGCTCGTTCTTCTATTCTTCTTAATGGTAGCCCTACCAAGGAGTTCTCGATTGAAAAAGGGCTTAGACATGGCGATCCAATGGCGCCTTTTCTGTTCATCATTGCTATGGAAGGGCTTCATGTTGCGGTTGAAGATTTAAAAGAATCGGGTTATATTCATGGCATCAAGGTTGGTAATCTTTGTATATCGCACCTCATGTATGCTGATGATGTTTTATTTTTGGCTAATTGTACAGAAGAAAACATTATCAACATTAAAGCTATGTTTGCTTGTTTCTATCTCACTTCGGGGCTTCGGATTAACTTGCAAAAATCTAGGATTTTTGGAGTGGGGATTAGAGGACCGGAGCTCCATAATTTTGCTAATCTTATGGGGTGTGGAAGTGGTGCTTTTCCTTTTACTTATTTGGGAATTCCGATTGGTGCAAATATGAGGTTGTCTGAATCTTGGAAACCGGTGATGGAAAAGTTTGATAAGAGATTGTCCAGGTGGAAAGCTAATATGTTATCTTTTGGAGGTCGATCTACACTTTGTAGTTCGGTTCTAGGCGCTTTAGGGACATATTATATGTCTTTATTTCGGCTTCCTACTAACGTGAAAAAAACTCTTGAATCCAAGCGAGCAAGGTTCTTTTGGGGGAGTACTAGCGATCATAAACGTATGCATTGGATAAATTGGGATTCCATTTTGGCTTCTAAGGTATTGGTATTGGTTCATTAGACGCTTTGAATTGCGGTTTGCTTTTGAAATGGAGGTGGAGGTATGTTTCTTCTCCAAATGCATTATGGATTTCAATTCTTGATAATATTCACAGCCCGCAGGCCTTTTCTGATTGGGTTAAACCGGGATTCACTAAATCGGGTTTATGGCATAATATCAACATGTGTGCGAGGGAATTGGATTTGAAGAATGTCTTCCATTTGCATGCTTTCCAAAAGAAAGTTGGTAATGGTAATGATACTTTGTTTTGGTTAGATGTTTGGATCGGTGAGTCTACTCTTGCTTCAAGGTTTCCTAGACTTTTTAATATTGAAACTGTTAAGAACGTGAAGCTATCCGATAGATGGGTTAACAAGAATTTCGTTTCAAATTGGAGGAGACCTTTAAGAGGTGGTGTAGAGGCTAGTGAAATGCTTATTCTTAGCGAGTTGTTATCCGAGGTGGAACTAACGGATGTTCGAGATAAATGGTACATAGCGGTTCCAAGTATGCACGAGTACACTGTTAAAGGGATTCGAAACATAACAGATATGTCTCAACTGCCGAATAGTGGGAGGCCGACTAGATGGAACAATCTCATACCCCGTAAGGTTAATATTATGGCTTGGCGTACGTTATTGGACAAGCTCCCCACTCGTGTTAATCTTGTTAATAAAGGTGTGGATGTGCCATCTATTTTATGGGCCCAGGGGATATTATTCAAGTAATTGACTCCATGCGACTTGATGCTTCCAAAAAGAAAACTGTGGAAGCAATTATTTTTTGTGGTTGGTGGTCAATTTGGAAGTTTCGTAATGAAGAGGTATTTTTACCGGGGAAGAGTCGAAATATGGTTCTTATGGATCTTCTCAAACTGCACTCGTTCATGTGGATCGCCCATAAAAGCAAGAAATTAAAGATTTCATGGATCAGGTGGCTTCGGGGACCGATTTGTGATTATTAATTGGTTTTTTCCTTGAGACTCATATGGGATTACATCAAAAACACGACGGGGTGAAAACCGGTGGTTCGGCCCCCGTTCGGTGGGGGGTTTTTCTCGTATCTTGGGTTCCCTGTAATTGGTGTAATTTTTTGATCCCTTTTGTAATCCTCGCAGTTCGAGTCTCAAGTGGTATTTAGGATCGAGTTGCTTTCTGTTTTGATTCTAGATAAATTCGTTGTATTTGGACCGTTTGTATTTTGTTTTGGGTGCTCTAGTACTTTGCTAGTGGCCCGTTGTTTATTTATATATATTTGCCGTTTTAAAAATAATAATAATAATAACAATAATCTACCAATCTACCAATAATAATAAGAGAGGACCTTAAATTCCCTCTTAATTAAGTAACAACCATTGGATACATTTTAATCCTTAAATTTTAACCATTAGATCATAATGATGTCATATAAAACTTATTTATTGGTCAAAGATATCTTTAGTCCTTTTACATTTTACATATGTTATAAATAAACCCATATTATCTAATAATTAAATATTTAATATTCAGTTTAAGGAAATAAAATAGGAATTAGTGACTTTGACAAACGTTTAAATTTAGTGACTTTAACTGTTTGATAATACAATGTTGACATGCTGATCACTTTGCTGTTTGTAAATTTTTATTTTTAATTTAGTCTTTAAATATTTGATGCTTCGTGTGGAAGTATCTGGCTCTTTAAAAGGCTGCAAACTTGTAATGTAGTGTTCATAGCAGTAACTTAACGAAAATTTTGACATTATTACGTCTTCTAGAAAGGCGACTGCTTTTCATTGGGTTGGAAAATAATAGCCCGTATCCGTGTGTGTGGGTGGGCTTCTTGTGATTTATTCTAGATAGGTAAGTGACATCTTATGAAGATTTGCAGGATATGTGTAATAATGTAAGTATAATAACTGAAGATTATAAGTAAGGAGGGAGTCAGTTTGAAGGTTTCCGGTGAATATGGTGAGGATATATTTTATACCATTCTGCTACATTTTTAAGTTAATGTATGAATTTCATGACTCGTGACTCGTTCTGTGTGCTCAAATTATTGTATCTCAGGGTAGTATGATTGGTGACAGATCCACGAGTGATGTTGTTGCAAGACTAAGAACACCCGACGGCCGTGATGAGTGGATATACTGTCATTCCCACATTCTTGTAAAGAAAAGCAAATATTTTGCGGAGCGTTTATCTGAGAACTGGCCCACATGTCAAATTCTTGATTCCCGTAATTGTGTTGAAGTCTATTGCCAAGAACATGAGTTTGACCACCACATCACAGTTTTAAGACTCTTTTATCTTTGTAGTGGGTTTTCTGTAAGCGACATGTGGCATGGTGTTAAGAACGCACTTGGCATCCTCCAGGTGGCAGTTAATCTTGGCTGCCCGGATATCATTGCCACCTGTGTAGACTATATAGAGGCCTCACCATGGGAGGAGGCCGAGGAGGAAGAGATTCTGAGAGTTATTCCGGGTATGGGTTTGTTAGCAGAACGAATTCTTGCACGCCTCCAGCCTGTAAATCCGACTACAATAGTCAAGATTTTCCTCTCTGCCATTCAGTTTGCTACATCAGCATTACCGCCTACACTGCTTGATTTGAAAACCTCGGCTCAGGAACAAATTGAATACATGCTTACTGAAGATGATGATGCTCCATTGCTAACGGCTGATGAAGATATAAAATCCAAAGTGAGACAATATTTTAAAGGACTATTAGCAAGGTTTAGTAACACAGTGAATTCAGCGTGTGAAACGGGTGAAACACATAAATTTCAATGCTTTCTGGCAGATATGGCGTGGGCGTGTCAGATATTAGCCAAGTTGGAAATGCTAAAGGATTTTGTAGAGAATTGGATAGACGCATCGGAAAACATAGTCAAGGCTGTTAACCAGATAAATCATAGTCAACAAGATGAAACGATCGAGACAAAGCTAAAGGTTATTGAGGTAACCTCTAAGGTTTTAGAGGCAATAGGATATGGCAGTGTGATTCAGCCTACCGTAAAACGGCTTCATATGGTGAGAATTTGGCTTCCGTTTGTCAGGAATTTTAAGCCTTCGATTGATTCTTTGCCAACTGATGAAAATGACGGTTCAGTGATTAAAATGGATGGTGAAATATGGCAATCTTTGGAGTCTGCATTTGTTTCTATAATTCTTGCATTGCCATCTGGCGAACAGGCGGAAATTTTGAATGAATGGTTACAAAATAAGCACATTCGGTATCCGGATCTTACAGAGGTATTTGAGGTGTGGTGTTATCGATCCAAAGTTGCAAATCGAAGACTTTCCCATATAAGAGTATGATAAAAATGTTATAACTTTGCTGTTAATTTGTTATCTTCACAACAATTTAACCTTTTGTTACCATATAAATTTGCCATTTGTATGTTTATACTTGTTCTATTAACCAAATACATTGTCCAACTTATATGAGTTATATAGAATGAGAAATACATGTGAACCATCAATGTAATTATTCTGTTGCATCCAAAATTCTTATTTATTTCTGTTTTCTTTTCCTAAAATGTCTATGTTCCAGAAGTTTGCAGTTTTGGTCCAGCTGCGTTGGACATGGTTGGTTTTCATTGTTGTTTCTGTATCGAATATCATACCCCAGATTATTATTATTACTACTATTATTAGAATCATCTTGGATAAGTATTACTACATAATAGCTTTTCTCGGATTAGATAGGTGATGTTTTTATATTAGGATTAGAAGTTTTACTAGGATACAAATTATTATTAGGTAAATCTATGTAGATATCGTTAATAAAGGGTTTATAAGGATTTTATGCTTGATTTAAATAATCAAATTTGGTATTTTGGATGAGCTTTGGGAGCGCAACTGCAGGTCAACCCCAAATATGGGAAACCCTACCTGAACACTACACGACTAATTAATTGTGTCAAGATGTTGTGGGTAACCTGGACACCCCTTGAAGCCTGATTGCCTAAACGGGTCATATGGGTTGGTGGGTCAAATGGATAGCCTTGGTTTACCTAAATACGGGCAAAATCTATGAAACAATTTGAAAATATATAAACATTTCCACAAAATTTTATATTCGTTCCAACAAATTTCATAACGTTAATATACCATCATTCATTAAAATACTAAAAATATCAGCTAATGGTGCATGTAACTCGTTAGGGTAAGGCCGATATGGTTAGAAGGTAAACAGGTTGGCAGGGTGGGTTTGACAAGTCAACCCGAACCCCACCCAACCCGAACCTACGAAGTCCCAACTAAAGCCGGTATATTCCGTGTGGGGCTTGTGTCGTTGCGAGTAATTGCCACCCATACTCTTGAAAGTTACCAATCCATTTTTTTGTTTATTTATTTGTTTTACATTTAAATTATGTTTTGCAATTGGTTTAGCACTTGGATCATTGGGCCACACCCTTTTTTTTTGTCAGGTTTCTTCAATTATTGGGGTGTCCTGCTTTTTGGTACCTTCTGCAGAATTCAGAAATGGCCTGCATATCCCATTCAGAATATGCAGTACCCGACCCAAGGACACACCTTCATATGTAGATTCAGATTTTTAACCTTTGTAGTAATTATTGATAGAGACCCAGCCTCGTTTATGTTTTATTTCTACTTTCTTAATGCACTTTACCAGGAAATTCTATCATGATCCAGGTATGCTATGCTTTAATTTCATTTGTATGTGCAGTACATATTGATGAAATTATGGTATGGTGTGGGTTAATGACAGGTAGAAATGCCCACTTTCAAAACATTGAATGGCATTAAAGACTATAGTACCAATCAGCAATGAAACCTATAGGGAAAGCAACCTAAAAAAACTTTTCTTTAAACCACTCATTGGTCATAATATTTATGACCAGGGCCATACAATACACGAAACGTGTAGGAAGCATTGCCGGGTCTTTCTTTTGGGGTATTGCATTTTGAAAGTGATTATTTGATTATTGCGTTTTCAAAGCATAGATATTTAATATTCCGTGTCTCTTTTGTTGTAAAACTGGTTTCGATTATTAGGGGTCAAATAATTAGCGTAGGACTAGTCGCCAAAACTGATTCTGATTATGTAACTATTGAATCCTTGAATAATCAAATTTGTCAGACACTTGAACAAGTTATGATCTGACTATCTGAACTTCAAACAACAAATGCACATCCAAAAGATATCTCTTAATTGCATCTTGTTTGTTAAACATTTCAAAACACAAACTGTAATTATTGCCGTTGTCCTGCTTCTTCAATATCTTACTTGCCATAGGTAATAGAGGACTCATCTAACTGCAGAAAATATGCATAAGAATGATGACGATGATAATTATAAATATTGTTTTTGTATACCCCCCAATCCAAAGATATATAAGTAGTTTTACATACATACAATATGCCTTCCAATCCATCTATATGCATCTGCTGATACAAAATTAATATACAGTCCTCAAATCATCCAATGATTCTTGAAAAACCTAATCTGCATCTATATAGAACTCTAATGGTCCTTGTTCTTGATCAAAGTATAGATCTGTTCTAAGGTAATAAATCTTGTTTTTATTTCTTGATTTCTTGATCTTGTTCAAGCAACAAAATCTGGCAAAGGTTGTGCTGCAAACCTCTTACGATTTTGGATGTTCATAGAGTCATATATGGCTGCTGAGTGTGAAGAAGATGGTGGATTCATGGCGCCATAATCGTTTTCTTCCCCTAATTCTGCTCCCCTGCTGAGCTGGATAGTTTGGTTAGGAAGGAAACTCTGGTGGCTCCCAGAAATCGATAGGTTTTCACAGTGTGGTAGACCTAAGGTCAACGAGACTCCATTCCCCGAGTACTGCTGTTGGAATTGATCAGTGGCGAACCTTCCTATTTCGCCAATAGGATAACCCCCGAGTCCACCCATGAAATCGGTTGGGTTACTTCCGGTTAATGTGAAACCTCCATCTTGGTTCTGGTTCTGTTGCTGTCGGTCGTTGTTTCTTGGTTTTTTGGGGCTGAATTGTGTGATCCCCTCCATTTCTAGGGATCCAAGGAGGCTGAAACCAGATGGGTTTTGGAAGTTTATCCCTGTGGCGTTTGGAGACGTCGAGACGCTGGTGGAAACCGTCATTGACGGTGCTGCGTGGAAGGAATTCTCTTGTTTGGTGGCTCTGTATCCTCTGTTCGAGTTTTCTGGTGAGAGACTCTTCTCTCCTTTGGAAGCTGAATTTTCTTGGTTTTCTTCGTTTTTGCCCGATTTATGATCTTCCAATCCATTCTGTTCTTGTTCCTTGATTTCCTCCAGGTACATCTCTTCCACCATCGGTTTCCATAGCCTGACTCGAGCATTGATGAACCAGTTCGAAACCTATGGTTTATAATGAAACATAATCGATCACGTTTGAAACGAAAAAGTTTAGGTTAATACACAAAACAAAGATAGTTAAAAGATTTACCTGACTTCTAGTAAGTCCTGTTTGTTTTGCAAGCATATGCTTGTCTGAATCCTTTGGATAACTGCATCAAATTCGAATGGGTCATTGTAAATCCATCAATAAATTTAAGAATAAGAAAAAGATTGATGTTTTGCAGGTTATGATTCTTACGGATGGAGGAAATGTTCAAAGAGCCAAGCACGAAGAACGGAAACAGAACGCTCAGGCAATCCTCTTTGGGGTCTCCAAGCATTATGTTGGATCATTCCCAATTGCTGCAAGGCTCTCTGTTGCCTAAGTTGATTATCTACAAACTTCAGCCTCGAACCACTGCCTTCCGTCTTCCCACCGCCTAAACTGTCTTCTTCTCCTAAGCTCCGGCTGGCAGCCTTAATCTGTCCCATAATCGCGTCTTTCAGACACCTGAATTGCTTGGAGATCGTCTGTAAAGCTAGTGCTGTGTAAGTTTTAGCAGACCCAATTCCAGCTGCTTGTTCAAACCATGAGATTACTATTTGCATCTGGTGATGATATTGCCTATATCTCTGCTCCACCTTCAAAACCCACAAATTTAATCAGAAAAAAATACGATTTTTTTAGTAAAAAGAGTATAGAATTCATATGACAATGAAGTTGTTAAGGTTACTAGTTTCAGTAATTTCAAGAAAGCAATTGAAAACAACTTTCTTGATAGGGACAATTTCTTTCTAATTCAACTTTTATTTTTTAATATTAAATCTTTGATCAGTTACCTCATCAAGCATGTTAACGAGTTTCGCTTTCTTCATCTGAATTTCCTGTCTTTCTGCTGTAGTAAGTTCAGCTCCGCCACCTGATTTGGTGGCAGCTTCATCTCGGCTGGTTCCTTCTCCTGTAATCAGTAGCGGTGATCCGTCATCACCGCTACCGACGCCTTTCAGATTCTTGATTGATTGATCAGAATTCTTGAGTGCCACTTTTCCAACGTTTACAACTTCTTCAAGTATTTCTTGGGTTGCTTTTAGGTACTTTGAATTCAACAGCATATTATGCATACCGTTGACACTATTCGAAATCCCGGATGCCGATGACGTCGATCCACCACCGCCACCAACAGCCACTCTCCCGTCTTGATCACCAGTGGGAGAAATAGGTACTCTTGCAGCTTGAGACCCAAACCTTGATTGTTGAGAAGACAAACTTAAAGACAAACCTTGTTGGAAGGGTGTGACTTCACGTTGTGGTTGAGCCACCATCTCTACCGGGCTATACATGTACTGAGCTCGTGGGATGAAGGCGTGCAAGGAAGAAACATCGTGTTGGGAGTGGACAGATGATGGTGGTGATGCCGATAGCGGTATACCAACGAATTGCTGAGTCTGTGCAGATGGCGGTGGTGGCGCGTGAGACATATTTCCATGCTGCTGATGATTGTTGTTGTTAACATGGTTATTTCCAGGATGATTGGAATCAAGAAACACAAAATTCCCAGACTGTTGTTGAGATGATTGTTGTGCATCCGGATAGTAAACGTATCCCGGATTCATTAGAACTAATGTTTGCAACCCGTCACCACTTTGAATTTCTGAATTTCCATTGTAGTAAGTCGCCATCGATCTTTTTATGTATCTAGCTTTTTGGTACAACTTTCTTCTATCTGTAACCAAATATTCTTTGTTATCGCGTAAAAGACAGGTGTAGGCACACGATTGGTGGACAATATAAATAAATAAATTAAACACGAATAAAAACCGGTTTTTTTACCTGCCTAAAAGTTGGGTTCTTTTCAACCCATACGCAACTGTGAGTGAAAACTAAACAAACAAACTCGATCAGCTGGAAAGAGATCGATCTTGTTGATCAATTAATTATGATCAAAGAACGTACACCTGATCGAGAAATGAATCCAATATTATCACAATTAAGTAAATTATGACGGAATTTGGTATCGTTGTTGTTGTACATATATAGCAGAAAGATCGAGCAAGAATTAAAGATGATACTACTACGACTGTAGTAGTAGTAGTAGTATTAATTAATTACCTAAAGAGAGGTTGGTCGATGGAGATATCATGATTAATGTGCACGTGTAGTAATTCCATCATCCAAAAGCTGCAAATAATGATAAATTTTCAAGAATTTTAGAGTGACATATATATATATATATCACTAGCAGCCTTTTAGAGAGAGAGTGTTCATGCAAAGTGAGAGAGAGAGATAGATCAACTAGCTGATAGATACCCACATGTGTATCTATATGTATACATATATACTAGAGAGAGAGAGAGGGAGAGAAAGAAAGATGTGTCAGACAGAGAGAGAGAGAGTAGATGGGTACAGGTAATTACATTATTAATCATTTTTAATTATTGGAAACTTAATATATATATATATAGTACTGCAGTAGTATTATCCAAAAAGATAGGAGGAAGAATGGCTGCTGGGTGAAATAATGTCTGAACTTTAGAAACAAAGAAAGAGAAGTCATATCAATATTCATCATCATCATCATCATCATCATCATCAAACTATATATATATATATATAAAACACAACTTAGAACTAGATTTCAATATGTTAATCATCAGATAGAGATAGATAGATATATACCTGTTGTGTGTGTGCTGATGTATATATATATAAGAGGGTTTTTTCTGTGTCTAAAAGAATATATAGTAAACTAATTAATAATAATAATAAGGTGTGATGAGAGAATTATATTATATATAGTAGTAATTCTTTTGAATATAAGCTAGGTAGGGAAGTATAAGTATAAGTATATATGATCTGACTTTGTTTATTCAAATGAAATGGTGATTTGATGCAGAAGGAAGGATGGTAGGTTTGATGATCATGGATGGATGGATATCACTCTTGAAACAAAGACTGGCTACTTTTTAGACAGAAAGAGAAAGCAGTCACAAAGATGTATGTGTGTGTGAAAGAGAGAGTGGAAGTGGTAGTAGGAGTAGAAATATATTATATATATAAATAAATATAAAAGAAATGAAAATTAGAAAAGAAAAAAAAAAAAAAAGAGAATAGTATTAGTGATGCTCTAGTTATATACTTATATCAAAACTTTGTGTCAGAGAGAAGGATATAAACAGCTGAAAAACGAGGAAACGTCTCCTTCTCATCTCCTCTCCTCTCCTCTCTTAATCCTTCCTTACCTTTTCTCCTTTTTTTTTTCCTTCTTCTTATGAATATTATATTAAAGTTTTTTTCTTTTTTTTTCTTTATAATAATTTTCTTGTAAATGCTTATCTTTAAGACCACTTTCATAAACTAGCAACGTAGTAAAGTTGATGCCTAATTTGATAAACAGGTGAAGGTTTTATACAGTATAATCTATTCTTATACTGTTTCTGAATTATTTTCCTGCCACTCCGTGATACCCAAGATATATAATTCAGAAGGTTCGAAACTAAAGCCTTTCCCGAGGACATCGTGACGCTTGAGCACTAGGTTATCTTGGTGATGGTTTGATACCTATTTTGATTAGAAAAATTTGTACGGGTAGTATATATTTTGATGCGTATGGTGTAAATGAGATTTCTTGTCAGAGAATTGGTGTAACTAGGAAGTCCGGTGTTGTAAACACCGGTCCTAAACTTTTCACCTTAAAAC
>JAOXNX010000001.1:34317750-34343188 GCA_028566075.1 Solidago caesia
AACAAGAAGCTCATTGTTTACATCTTGATATCTTAAGTTTCATTAATTACTTTTTAAATTTGTACTTTTTCAAATATTGACGATAATGAGATATATTGACCTTATTATTTGTCATAAACAGATTTTAAAAAACCATTAGTGCAATATAAATGAGATATATTGACCTTACTATTTGCAGGTTTCTTAATAGCGCTATGGTTGTTTGCAGTTTATCAGTTTACCTTGGCAATATAAATGTAAAATAGTTTCATGTAATTGTCTTTCACTCTTTTGATTCAAGCTTTTTTGATCGAAATGGCATTATGACTTTTCAAGGTGAAGTTTCATAATATATGAAGGTTGTATGTGAATAGTCATTTTAAGTGTTATTGTTAAAACAAGAAGCTCATTGTTTACATCTTGATATCTTAAGTTTCATTAATTACTTTTTAAATTTGTACTTTTTCAAATATAGATGATAATGAGATATATTGACCTTACTATTTGTCATAAACAAATTTTAAAAAACCATTAGTGCAATATAAATGAGATATATTGACCTTAGTATTTGCAGGTTTCTTGATAGCGCTATGGTTGTTTGCAGTTTATCAGTTTACCTTGGCAATATAAATGTAAAATAGTTTCATGTAATTGTATTTCACTCTTTTGATTCAAGCTTTTTTGATCGAATTGGCATTATGACTTTTCAAGGTGAAGTTTCATAATATATGAAGGTTGTATGTGAATAGTCATCTTAAGTGTTACTGTTAAAACAAGAAGCTCATTGTTTACATCTTGATATATTTAGTTATTGATATATGAACCAACTATATTTAATTTTTACAGCCAATTTCCATCAAAGGACAAAGGGCAACTTTTCAGACAAACTACATCCTGAAGATAAATCGGTAAATCATATAGCTGATCGATGTGAACTTATATACACTATATTATTTGGATATGTATACTATGTTCATTATTCCACTATTATTTGGTTATGGAGTGTGTTGAATAATTGGGACGGATGTTATAGAAGACTTTTGATAAAATGCAAAACTTAAAATTTAATGAGGATCAACACTATATTCTTCATTAAGTTGGTCTTCTTTTCTGATGGGCAATTTAGCTTAAATTGTATTACAACCCATATCATGTATGGTAATGATTAGAGGGGGTAGAGTTTTCACCCCACTTATTTTTGACAGGAGTTCTTTCTATATAGGTCAAATTGGGGGAAAATTTTAGCTTATTTATGACTGTCACCAAAGTTTAGTTTTGATGCTCACAACTTTCCAAAACTCTTTAATCAACAAATTTGCAGAAGTAATGTTGCAGGAGTCTCTTATCATATTACAATACGGTCTCTGTTTTAGTGGCTCCATACTATCGACCCATATCAAAAAGAAAAAAAAATTATAAAATAAAATTTCTTGGTTTCTAATTGTGCAAAGATCACATAAGATTCTTGAAGTCGTGGTTCGTTTTTCTTTATTTATTTTAGTAATTTATATAATCATTTGATAATTTAAAGTTGGACATTGCCAATGGTGAAGACAAAGAAAAGAAGTAGAAAGAACATGCTCAATGAAAAATTGCAGGTTCTTTAGATATGTTCTAATTTCCATTGGAGTTCTCTTTGTTTAATGCTAATTAAAAATGTTATTAATCTACTTAGTCGTGGATGTATACTTTTTTTGTCAGGATTTTGGGCACAAAGCCGCATTTTACCATGGTAATATGGACCCTGATAAATGTGCATCAGTTCAAAAGATGTGGAGTAAAGATGAGAGTAATATAATATGTGCAACTGTTGCTTTTGGAATGGGTATGGACCAGTCTTCTAATCACCCGTTATTATATGATTAATAATAATGTCATAACACTATTTTTTGGTTTTTTCAGGTATTAATAAACCGGACGTGCGGTTTGTCATTCACCATTCTCTTCTTAAATCCATTGAGGGGTACCATCAGGTACTTTTTATGATCACATTTCAACTTCTTGCAAAACAATAGAGTTAGTTTATCAACTGTTTTTCGTGGAATAGGAATGTGGCCGTACAGGTAGAGATGGGCACCAGTCAACAGTCACCATGTGTTATATTAAAAAAAAATAGAGGTATAGTGAATATTGAGTTGAAAAAAGAATAGTACTAAGTTCTTTTATTTAAGATGCCAACTATAGTTCTTTTAGAACTAACTTTTCCATTATGCAACAAATTGGTACTGGAAACTTCAACCATGTATTCAAAGTCTTGAAGAGAATTGATGGTTGCATGTATGCTGTGAAACGAAGCACGAGGAAACTATATCAGGACACTGATAGGTACTCCTATTTTCCCACTATATGCTGCTCTAAAATGTTGATAAAATATATGTATGCATGCATGTGGGCATACTTCTTTTGATTCTAGATGGCTTATATTGCATTTTACAGGCAAAAAGCTTTGATGGGAGTTCAAGCTTTAGCAGCTATTGGTGAGCTAATCTGAAAACTCTTTTCTTAGTTCCCAAATTCCCGTATTATATGCTCTTTTTTAAACAAAAATCTTTATATAAACTTGCAGGCTATCATGATAATATAAACTTGCAGGCTATCACGAGAATTTGGAAATGCACACGGGGTATAAGGAACTACGTTTTGGAACTAAAGATCTTTCAAATGATGATAAATAGTAGGGAACCCACAATGCGGTTGTGTTTCTGGTATCTTATCGTTTTCATAGGTTATGTATCATATGAAGTATGTATAGTTGTCATTGAGTTAGTCTATGTCGTGGTTAGTTCCATGAAGTTATTGTAGTGTGATAGGTCCTAATGTAGTACATATTGTGAGTTTAATTTGAAGTTGTTCTTTGGTTAACAAAAATCAAGTTATGTTTTAATGTCAACTTAAAATGTCTAAATGTGCACATTTGTCTTTCGAGACATTCATTGGTCATGAAATTTTTGAGTAATAAGGTTGAAGTGATTGTTAGTGTCTTTGCAAAGTTATAACTAATAAGTGCTGTTGGTTATGATGGAAAAAACTACTTGAAGTATATATACCATCCTTTCTTTCCATATTTGTTTTGTTGAGGATAAATGAATCTACATATATTTGATTATTCATGATTGGAATATACCAGGTGAAATAATAGTAAATGAAAATACAATTTAATTTAATTGAGCTTGTGTTACAGATACAGAAACACAAACAAATAATTTTATAGTATAACAAACCTTTACAGTTTACGAAATTGGACTCTTTCATTTGTAGATGTAAGATCATTTAACATTGCTCTTTTTAACATTTTATATATAGAAACATAATTATAAGTAGAACGTGATTCATTTATGTGTCACCAATTATTTTTAATATCTTTTTATTCCATCCATAATGTATAGGTTTGCAGATTCATATATGTGTCACCAATTATTTCTTTATAATCCACTTCACATAGGACAACTTATTTGATTACCGATATGTATAGTGATTCATTATTTAGTTATTTAATAAGACTTACTGCATAAGTTAAATTACTTAATAAAAGTAATAAGTATAAATGGTAACTTAGAGCCCATTTTTTAAAAATAGCTTTATACAACTTAACAAAACTTACAACTTCATATATTATAAGTTATTTAATCCAGGTACAATTGATGATGGAAATATTTTACAATTTAGAATTTAGTATTATTTATACGATGGGATGCTTTTGTTAACATAATACACATTGTTAGAATGTTAGGAACTAATAAATAGAAAAATTATTGTGTGAATAGTTCGAATGTTTCTATGAATAGTTCTATTGTTGTGTCAATGATGATGATTTTTATTTGTATTTGAAGGTGTTTATACTATGTGTGAATAGGTCGAAGGTTTCTATGAATTATATAAACATAGTATTCATATGAATTAATAGAGCTATTCATATGAATAGCTCTATTAATCTGTGAATAGCTCAAAGGTTTCTATGAATTATATACTTCTATTATTGTGTATGTAGTATAGACTTTTGTTTTGTCAATGATGATGATTTTTGTTTGTATTTGAAGGTGTTTATACTATGTGTGAATAGGTCGAAGGAGTCTATGAATAGCTTTATTATTCTGTGAATAGCTCAAAGGTTTCTATGAATAGTTCTATTATTGTACGTGTATGTAGTATACACTTTTGTTTTGTCAATGATGATGATTTTTGTTTGTATTTGAAGGTGTTTATACTATGTGTGAATACGTCGAAGGAGTCTATGAATAGCTCTATTATTCTGTGAATAGCTCGAAGGGTTCTACGAACAGTTCTATTATTGTGTATGTAGTATACACATTTGTTTTGTCAATGATGATGAATTTTGTGTCTATTTGAAAGTTTTTATACTATGTGTGAATAAGTCGAGGGGGTCTATGAATAACTCTATTATTGTGTGAATAGCTCGAAGATTTCTATGAATAGTTCTATTATTATGTATGTAGTATAGACTTTTGTTTTGCCAATGATGATGATTTTTGTTTGTATTTGAAGGTGTTTATACTATGTGTGAATAGGTCGAAGGGGTCTATGAATAGCTCTATTATTCTGTTAATTGCTCGAAGGTTTCTATGAATAGTTCTATTATTGTGTATGTAATACAGACTTTTGTTTTGTCAATGATGATGATTTTTGTGTGTATTTGAAGGTTTTTATACTATGTGTAAATATGTCAAAGGTACTATACCAAAGTTTATAAATAGTAAAGTGTTGATTACATGTCACGAACAAATTAGAATCTTTGATTAACTATTGATTATTCACTATTTTATAATATTTATTGTTAATACTGTCAAAAATCTTTGATTAACTTTGATTAACTATTTTATAATATTTATTGTTAATATTGTGAATCATATTAGTATTTTTACATTTTGTAAAATAAAAAATGTATTTTTACTTAAATATTTATTATTTTACCTTCTCAAAAATATATAAATCAAATTTTATTCTTTTGTTAAAAATGTATTTTTACTTAAATATTCATTATTTTACCTTCTCGAAAATGTATTTATTTACTTTGTCGATTATTTTATTTTAATTATAAACTATAAATATATTTCATTTAATATTACTTTGTTTATTACTTTGTTGATTACTTTATTTTAATTATAAACTATAAGATCATGTGTATTGCAAGTTTTCAAGATGATTTTGATGTAATTTTTTCATGATCATAAGCATATATATCAATTTTGTAGAATTCATATACATGTCTATATAAATAACCATGTACAAAATCATTCGATTAACAACTGATTAGAGTTATTTAATATTTTGCAAGAATTACTAACTAAATTTTATATACGCGATCCGTGTCGGGAACAGTTTTAGCAATTAGGTTCTACACCTATATTGTTTTCCGTTAATGTACCAGAATATATGTGATGTATGAAAACAAAAGGTAATATGTCACCTATAGTATAAATCTTTTAACAAAAGGTAATATTTTATGATGCAGTTACACCTACATATAAATCTTTTAACTAAAAATAAAACGTTAATGTACCAGAATTATAAGGTTACGAACAATAACTGTAACAAATATTAACTGACATATTATTTTTTTCACCTAATCGGATATAATAAAAACAAATTTATTCAACAGACCCGCGTTTACCACGGGATATAAATCTAGTTAAGTTATATAACCAGGTAAATATTTATTTGTAAAATATAATTAAGTTGAAAATAAGGGATAAATCTCATCTATATATTTAACCCTATTTTTTTTTATTTTTTTTACCTTGTTTTTTTATTTTTAAAATAAAAGCTCACTCAAAACAAAAAATTTTTTTTTTTCAAAGGCGTAGCACGTACGGCTAAGGACAGAGTCCGTTAGGTACATCACCCTATCACTGATCACCCCCTATGACCTGTCACCCCACCATCTATCCCTTATTAATACCCTTAAGGGAGGAGCCCGTACCATATCATTATTTGAAAAAAAAAAATATTTTTTTTGTATGGGTTTTTATTAACAAAAAAAAAATTATAAAATGAAATAAACAAGGTAAAAAAATAATAGGGAAAAAAAAATAGAGGAAAAATGTGTGGTTGGAATTTTTCTAGTTTTCATTTGATTACAACCCTATATAACTATTAAAAAACCTACAATATTAAGGGGATAACATAGCTGCAGATCAGCTATTTAGCTGCTGTTCCGTTCATTTGTTTTCCGTTATCAATTTCGGAATATGTTAAATGTACAAAATATATATTTCATTTAAAAATTATGTGTGTGAGTTGTATAAACTATCTACAGTTAACTGCAGAGATGATTTTTCCTAATATTAAATATATAAAACTTATTACGAATTACCAAGTTAAAATGTTATAAGCACTTTTTTTTAATAATAACTTAAATATAAGTAGTGTTCCAAATTTATATTACGATTAAAACTATTAAATATATTCATCTTGATCCAGCTGTTTACATCTCTTTTTGTTTATTTGGTTAGTGGAAGTCCAGATTTTCCTTTTTGACTATTTTAATAAGTATTGCCTTTTCACTATTCTTAATTTGAGCTAGTAATCGATATCAAAAACAATTTCTTGTTGTCAAGTTGGTCTTATCATTGGCTTACTTTGTTCGGAGAACAATGTTACATGTTTGCAAATTTTAGAAAAACAACACTATCTTTTTGAAAATCCAAAACGCTTTCTTAATTATGGGTTCGACTAACCTTCAATCATCAAAGCGTTCTAGCTTAAAATTAGGTCTTGACACCTATATATATATTACATACTCTTTCCTATTTTCAGGCACTAAAAGAGTAAGCACTGAAAAAACTTAGGAGCATTCGAAAATTAAAGTATCCTTTTGAGAGGTTATTGGGATGAGAAGAAAATATTTTGGGTTGCTTAAGATAAAATTCTTGCTCCCAAGAAAGTTAGGAGACTTATTGGTAGTTTAACTCCCCATTAGACCTTAAACGGCTACTCGGCAAAATATACTGAATTGAGCCGCGCCCTTGTAGAGTTTCGAACCCACGACCTCCACGGAGGGAAAACCCTTTGGGAAAACCCCTGTGACCACCCCTTCTATGAAAAGTTTACTTAATTACGAGCAACCAATCTCTCATCGCAAACTAGTGAGTGAGATTTCGTACCAAGCCTAATGTCCTTTAAAGTTATCAAATTAAATCAATTCTTGGCCGGGAAGCTAAGTTGGTTTCCATAAATTAGAGACAGCTTGCAAGCGCGCACCTAGAGAAATATCTTGTACTCGATCTCATTTCGACTTGCTTAATTCGAACACTAACCTTACGTACCTCCCTGTTTTAAAAAGTAAGTGGATAATGGTTTGAACACTAACTTTTGATATGACACCTGGCCGGATTGTTATTTTATTTTTTTTAAACGGCAAAATATCAAAATATAAATATAAATGACCAACTAGCAACTTGCTAGCTAGAGACCAACGAGATACAAATAGTACATGACAATACATCTAGATATACAACATATTGATACAATCTAGACACGACTTAGGGACGCGAGGATCATAAAAAGAATGAAAAAACTCTCGCCAATTAGAATGCAACTAAAGAATGAATATCGGAGACTGCTTCTCCTTGTACTTCTAATTAAGCAGGCTACACTTCATGATAGATTTCACTTAATTGGTAGCGGGTACTCGATCCTAAATCGATTTAATTTGGTCATATATGGCGATGGGACCCAAGATCGAAGTGTTATTGAGAATGGAATGATTAATTTGAGGATTTAAATGAATAGCTTTCTAGCATGCATGGGTGATGGGCTTTGATTATGGATGAGTCGTGACGTGAAGCTTAATTCATCGTTAGACTAATTCATCGTCAATAATATCATGAGAAATTAAACATTTAAACACATTATTATTGACATCATCTTTGGTAATTATATCATCACCCCCATGCATGCCACGTACTATACCTTGGAACATCAACAACATTATTCTCATCATCGTCTAGCTAGGACGACGTCGTCGACATCCTCACTTGACGATCAGTACGTGTTTCTTCAGAGGCTTCCCGGCCATTACACAAAACTTAGACACTAGACCGATGTTTTGATCGATCTCCACACCATTCGTTGCGCGGCCGGTTTGTACGTGATAATGTTTTTGAAACCGGCCGATAACCATCTATTAAATTTTTTTATTGATTAGAAATATCAGTAGCCGTGCAACCTAGCTTCTTTCCTCTCTTTCAATTCCTCTTTTATATAACTACTTAATTATTTACCAACACCTTTCAAGTTTTAACAATGAATGTCGTTAAAAAAAAAGAAGGAAATATATGAATATTCAGAACATCGAATCATAACAAATATTATTATTTTAAAAATTAATTTCTTGTAGCAAAGAGAACTTAATCAAATATCCTGGTGTCCAGCTATATATTTTTTTCACACGACCTCCCCTAGGCAGCGGAAACAGGATTCGAACCTATAGTAACTTATCAATTTGATATAATTAACTCGAGAAGATAACAATTTGGAAGGATCTTGGTGCACTAATTGATTATAGAGTTGGCTTGACAATTTCATCGTGTTATGGTGCTAACTAATCATGGTTTTTTGTCGCCAAAACTCTCCACCACTAAAATAGATCGAAGTTGTTGTACTTGTGTACGGTCGGGTTAAACTTTTGGTTTGCCATATAATGCCCCAAGGTTCTAATCATGGATATTCTAAAGATGTAGTTCTTGTTGGATTTGTTTGTTAAAAGAAGATCGAATAATCTCAAATTGATGTAGAGCAATATAATTTTGTCTTTCGCGTTATATGTAATGTTCATTTCAAGGTCAACGTATTATGTAATTTCTTTGCTTTTACTACAAGATTAATTCGATATATCGGAGTCGTGGCATAACCATTTCACCGCGTGTCAATGCTACAAGACTCGAGTCGTGGCAAATTAAACCATTTCACCGCTTGTCGATAATAAATATTTACTTATAAATAAAAGTGTGTGCTTTCCCACGAAAAGTGTAATAAATTAATCAAAAATTAGCGAATGAAGACAAACAACATATTCATCCTCAAATTCAACACGAATTAAAAGCCTCCTAATATCTCTCACACTCCTCGCACCTTGTTTTGTGTTTTTTAATCCCAAGCGTCATTACTCCTATAGAGACAGACTAGACACACAACATGTGAGATTATTTCTATTGTTAAAAAATTATAACCCTAATAGAAAAATGCACCAAAATCATATTCTCAAACTATGTATAAGAGTGATGATGATATAATATTTATATATCATTAATAACCGTTACTATATATGTTATGTTCGTATATGATTAATTATTGGTTAAGTTGTATAAAAAATCAATATAAGGTCAATAATTTTTTTTTCTTTTAAATATCTTTAACCAACAAATAAAGTTCAATCTTTTGTTGTAACGTTAGTCCATCAAAGCTATCTTTTTTATTTGTATGATAAATAACTTTTTTTCATATTCTAACACCAAGTCATTAGTTCAGGTGAAAATTCCCCTTATAAAATTTGAACCGAGGACCTTATGGTATCAAGGAACCTTATCCCACCACCAATGCCATTTGATCTATGACCAATGACGTATGATAAATAACTTAATAAAAGAATGTTTATATTTTATATATATCTGAATTCTCTATTGTGAGTTAAATTATCTATCATTATATTATATCCAAATTAACTATTTTATTTATAAATTTATAAAGTTAGTAGATAACCATTTGATTTTATACATGTTTTTTATATGCACTAAATCGATTTAAAATAAATTTTTTTTTTATAATAAAATATAATATTCTATTAAAGTTCATAGAAAACGCACAAAATAATTACACCTTGTTACACCTAAAGTTTCATGCATATTAATTAATTAATAATCAATTATATAATATTATATTATATTATACTATTTATCAAATATAATAATAGTGCCGTTATAAAAAATATATATAATAATAGTTAAGTGGGCGTTGGTACGTGTGTGGTACTTTTCATTGTGTACCTTTCATGGTGCGTTTGTGCTTTATTATTATTACCACCGTTTTCCTTTCTAATTTTCTTTTTATATCAAACATAAAATCACAGTATTATTATTTAACTTTTAAACGATTGTAAAATAATTTAATAATGAAGAGATTCTCATTTATTGTTGTGAGTTATGTTAGATTTTTTTTTATATATTATATCAGACAAGTTGTCTGCTTTAAACATAAGTAGTGAACATGTATACTTGGTCCATGAAATAAATTGGAAAATGATTATAAAAAAAAAAAAGGTTTTTTGTTAAGTTTTACTTTTTGACATCGATCTCAAACTGATAATTAGTAGCTTGGATCAGCATTGGATTATTCTGGGCCAAATTTGCATCAAAGACAGCCCAAAATTATAATTTCATTTGAGTTACAAGTAAAACTGTCTCAGTGAAAATTCATTTGCATATGTTGGCTAAGAGTATCCGCATCATTGACATTACAAAGTCCATAGACACGTCATGAAACCTTAGGGTGCGTTTAATTGTGAAAAATGTTTTCTAGTTTTCCATTTCTTATTTTCTTAAAAATGAATGGAGTTTTTCATCTCTAGAAAACAAATGAAAATTTTAAAATGCGTTCAAAACTAGAAAATGTTATTTTCATTTTCCATATTAAAAAACATGTTCTAATCTACTTGGCAGAGAGGGGCGTGGGTGGGGGCAGGGGAGAGGGGAGACGGGGGGTAGGGGCGGGGACGGGGGGAAATGAAAATTGTAGAAAACAATAAAAAAAAAGTGTTTTCTAATTTTTCCATTAAAAAGTACAAAACATTGTTTTCTGTTTTCTTGAAATTTTTTATTAGAGAACTATGATTTGATCGCGTTTTTCTGTTTTTCATGTTTTCTTGAAAAACAAGGGATGTTTTCCCTAACTAAACGCGCTCTTAGCTTTTCAAAAACCACCATATTTTATAAACTTAATTCTTTGCTCTTATAAACTTATTCAAGTCCATAGCTAGATTGCACTACAATTTTTGTCTGCTTTAAACATTTGATTAATAGATATATGATTTGTATGCACTAAACTTTCAAATATGCACAATTATAGAAAGTAGACTTTCAAATTTTTTCCGGTATAGGTAATATGTGACCGTATAAATGAAGCAAAACTTACACGGTATAATATTTAGTGATTGTTCACATGAATATATAAACATCGAATAGATTTTCTATATTGGTATTCTAAATAATACATTACATACTTTGTAACAAAATTGAAAATATGTTGCTATTTAGTGAACCTTAATTATTATTTCCGAAAATTAGACTTTTTGGCAATTTATACCAACCGGGTCATACTCTAGACCGGACACTGGAGTTGAATCAAGCTCACATAAGGTTTCAAGTTATTTGATCAACTTCACCGGAAAAAAACATATCCGGAGTATTTGATAAATCAAGTTTCTCTTTGGTTTATATCCGAATGCAACTACATCTCGAACTTATGGAAATCTCATATATAATTGCTGCATGATCGATCTAAACTTGGTTGTCGAAACAATCTCTAATGATATCTCTCATTGTTGTATTACAGGGTGGATATGCTCAATTAATACATTTTATAATGACATTTTTTTATAAAAAAGGGGGGAAAACATCTACAAATTATATATGAAATCTTGGTTATATTCGTCATCGATATAATGTGTGCGCATCATCACTTGAACAATTTTAAAATCGTGACACAATGTACGTACTCGATGAAACAAAAACACAAAATTAAGATTTATATATCTTGGTAAATCTATACATTAGAGAATTGAAGTAGCTATGTGATTTTCTTAAAGTTTCATGAAGAAGGCAAAGTTTTGGTTGAGTGGGTTACTCCAATATCAAAAGCAAAGCACCAAACAAATTAAGAATGTATGCAACTTGACTTGAGGGAAACAGCAAGGCATATATATGAGTGGCCTTCCTATATATACATTTGGATTTCTTGGGAAGCCTGCCTTCTTTATTTGTTCATAAAGATCAAAGATTCATATCCAAAGTTCATAAACTTTCATTTTTGGTAACATATCCAATTTGTTGGATGATCAATAAATTGGATACCAACCGATCGAATACAACTTTTCCTGACCACTTGTTGTGGCTAATGATGACCTTTTTCGACGCTATTGAAACCTTAAAATGAAATAGTGTTCCATTTTCTGATGCACTCACTATGACACACTTCTGTAGTGCAATTGCAGGTGTTTGTGTTGATAGAATCTAGTTTAGACTTTCATCTATCTTTTTTGGTACAATTATTTTTCAATAGTGTTTGGATATTTAAGACTCGAATAAGAAACTAGCTAGGACCACCATATATGCAACTTGTGTCTAAGAACTACACCTATTGATAGTGTAATACTGAATCATTCTGCGGATCGATAGCTAGCAAGATGAAACTACATAGTTTGAGTTGTTTCCCATTCAAAATGCATGCAACTTGGCTCGATCTTTTCATGAGTGAATTAGTTAGTGATGACTCTCTTTTATCAAACATATGTAAAATTTCAGACATTCTCCTAATTTGTCAACTGTCAAGGACTTGTGAGCCCTGATCATTAAAAAATGACTCTTCTTTACTGCTGTTGGCCAACACGTTTATGTAGGGTCGGTTGTAAATTGCATGCGTTTTTGGTTATAAAATATATGTATAGTATAGCCTACTTGCGCATTTCATAACAAATATCTCTCATCGTTCAATCTAACAACTTGCAGGCATTTGTTCATTTTGTAGTACAAATGTCTCCCATCCAGTCATCCAGCATGGTATGAGGCCAGGTGGAGCCACATCGAACCAAGGGGGTTTAGTTGCACCCAACGGATTATTTTTTATACCGATGTAATTGACCTATTCTCAGGGGTTTGATATAGGTATGTAGGTAGGTGCACCTTTAGGCATGGGTTAGTTATACCTTTGGGCTTATTAACTTACCTAAGATACCTCCTAGGCCTCTAATTGAGTTTATTGGCCTACTTCTGTTCGGGTCTGTGGTCTTACCATATGTAAAACCTAAGGGTGCCCTAATGGCAAACACCATTGGGTCTAAAAAGCTCATGTGTGAAAGACTTGGGTTTCAAACCCTGATCAGTGCAATCTTGTAAATGGGCCCATGCTTCGGAAGGAAATTAGCCCGATTCATCTGGAGGTGTTGCTTTGCATAAACCTCTTGGATTAGGACTCCTTGCGTCAACATCACAGTTTAAACATTAATTTCAAGGTATTAACAACATTATTTTTGGTGGCCCTGTACAAAAATTATATTACAAAGGCCTTAAAAATATGGACAAAAATATGAAAGCCTTAAAAAAGAAGAATGCATAGTTTTTTATTGCAATATATTAGAGCGAAGATCTCATAAAAAGGAAAAAATATAATCATGTAAGAGAATTAAAGACAATATGGTTGCTTTTTTTTTTGTTCTTTTAAAACTTTAAGGCGGTTTTGTTCGATATAAAAAGATCATGGGTGGGTCCCAAACAAAAAGCTATTTTTGCTTATAACGTGGTGGTTTATGGTTTGCTCTAACAATAAAGTTGAACTTTTGAAGTTGTTTTAATAGTTTAGTTGAAATGATGGAGTGGTCCTTACCAATGAAGCTAGATGATGAATTTACATTTGACAGTTTTTTACTATGAAAGTTATTCATCCTTCTTAGATTAGTTGGTCTTTTAGTTAGTCAATTGATAATCTTTATCAATCCTTTATTAAGTTATTGTTTTCTCATTGAAAATAGACAATCACAATTGACTCGACGATTACTAATTGGGATATGCTTACTAACTTTGAGGTCCCCCAAAAGTGGAGGCCCTATGCGGTTGCACCACTTGCACGCCTCGAGGACGACACTGAGTATTGAAATGTGCAAAAGCTTTTTTATTATCTTGTAATATTCAGAATGGTCCATAAGCTGTTGGGTAGCAGCTTCACATGAAAGGTTGAACTGCTTGTCAGGAGTAAGCGGATGTGACTAACTAGCGATGGCTAATTTTACTTATTTTACAAAGTCTTGCAATGAATTGTAAGGTAAACAGCTAGAGAATGACCTGAAAAGTAGGTTGACGAGTGGTAGGCACAAATTTCCCATTGCAAGCTCTTCAGCTGTTGATGTGCAGAACACAGTAGTCATTACTCACACTCAAACTTATGAACACTTTGTGACTGTAAAAGAATCATATAATAACATAATAAATGTCTTCTCTTAGTTGAATGTATAAGCGTCAAAATTTACCCATTCTCTTATAAATGGGTCGGTTTTGGTTATGTTTCACTTCCAAACTGGTAAATTATCATAATAGTTATAAATGGATTGGGTGTAGTGGATCAAACCCCACATGAATGGATTAAAAGTCATGTAAAGTGTAAGTTTTAATGCAAATAACTTCTTAAATCGCTTTATACAAAGATATGGATTATAATCGTAGCAATATCGATTTTGCAATCATCTTTAACGTGCTAATATTTATAGACTTTTTAGAATGCAAACAAAAATGGTGTCAGCCAACCAACCCATTTTGACCAACATTAAAAAACTACTTATTCGAAATCAGACCCATTTGACCCGTTACCCAACCCGTCTGGCTCACTCACTTTTCTGAATAATTCCATTGGAAAGTCTTACCAGCGAAGAGAATCATCAGAAGGTCTCTGCCTTCCATGAAGTTGATATTTAAGTCCATTTTGTTGGCTGTAATTTGTACTTCATAAGCACCTTCTCGGTTTCCCCAAACATCAAATTTACCCATTAAGGTCCTTTTTTTGGTTAGCCTCCAAAATCGCGATATCTCTTGCCCCCAACCATCTTGCCCAAAAACTAGTTCCTATTTTCACTTTCTTCATTCTTTCTCCAATTGTTACACTGTCATAGGCTTCCCACTGGGATTGTTGCATATTACAGACTTGGGAACACTTTGGGTTGCACTAGAAAAGCGAAGAACCTGGACACGAAATATCAGCTTGGTGGTAGCTGATTAAAAACCAAAGTCGGAATAATCACATAATCTGTTTTAAAACGCAAATCTAAGCACCCTAGAATAATTCACTGATTCACTCGGTACCTTGTCACTATATGCCCGGGTATCACCTGGGTTGATTAGCTAGTATGCTAATATTATTGATTTTTCCTTTATATGCTTATCCAATGATAAATACCTAACTAAATTTCTCTTGGTGGCATCCGACGACTTTTTATGATGGTTAGCGCAAGGGGTTTAAGAGTTGAAAAGACAACATAATTTGTTACATTACTCTTCTTGGAAAGAAAAAAAAATTCAATGAAAAGGTTATTTTACATGTATTTTCATTTATGAAAAAGTTTATTTGTCTTTATAAGACATGTTTGAGATTTTTCATAATTAAAATTTTTTTTAAATATGTTATAACATACTAAATGAGTTTAATACATAAATAGAAATAAATAGAAAGATTGACTAAATAAGATATAAGCTGTAGGGATATATTGAGTATTTCGCACATCTAAAATTTAAATAAATCAACATCTTTAGACAGTTTTATAAGATAGTATAGATAATAAATACGGAGTATGTCTTTTTCTCATTCATTTTTTTTTTATCACGCATTTAAAAAATGTAGTTGAAAAATATTGCCAACTTGTTCACACATACAAATGTATCTAAGTGTGGAACTTTTTTAAAATAAAGAAGTAGTAAAATGTATCTACTTAGGGGCTGTCAACAACACGCATAAAAAACTTGTATCTTTTATATAAAAAGTCCAGCTCTTAAATTTTATGACAAAAAGTACACATTTTTATGTACACTAATGACAACTCATAAGGTTGTGATTAGCAAAACCCTTATAAACTAATCAAAATTTATGGCAAAAAATGTAATAAATCGTATGATAATAAACTTACCACATAATTTTTTATTCATATATCATAGTTATTCGTCACTTATTTGTACAGTTTGCCATAAAATTTATGGGTTTTGCTAATGACAGTCTTTCATTAATGTGTATAAAATATTTGTACTTTTATCATAAAATTCAGGAGTGGGTTTTTAATATGGAAGGTACAAGTTTTTTATGCAGGATATTGACAGCCCTAAGGGAAAAATCCAAAATTTATATATTATATGATAAATTTATCATGGTAAGTTTATCATGTGTAATGTAATACAATCTTTCCCGAATCCATAATTATTGGTCTAGACTGTTAATAATTTTGGAAATTACCATATTTTGTATTGGGCTTTGACTTGGACCTTAGTGTAACATACCATAAAAATCGCAATCAAATAAAATAGGAATCCCAACCCAACGGACTTGAAACTTACCATTTACCAATTACCATAACCAAGAAGCCCACAATCCCCCATTATGATCGAATTACCCTAATACTTTAAAAGCTATTTCGTTGGAAGAAATTATGGTGGAAGTAGAAGGAGAAGCAATGGAGTTTCCTGTTATTTTATACAATGGAGAGCGTCAAATAAAAGTTGGCAGCATTGATATGCATCCTACGTTCGAGTTTAAGGAGTTTCGAACAATGGTATCTGAGATGGTTGGTGTTTCGTACAATAATCTGACGACCTACTTTGTCGACAACGAGAGAATGGATATTCCACTCGAGAACCGAAAGCTTCTGATCACGAGTAAGGTAGACTTGTCAACTTTTGGAAACAAGAAAGGTTACTTCCATGTCGTTGTGAAGCGGTCAAGAAAAGAACGTCACAAGAAACTTAGTAAACAAGCTGGTCTGGAGTTAGCTGTCGGGGATTTGTTTGATTTTCGTATAAAAGATCGTGAGATTGCTTGTCCACCAATGCCGGTACATGATAAGGTTAAGATTTGTTTACAAGAGTTGGAGATGATGAAGAAAGCAGACAACAAGCTTCAGAATTCGGATGAACAGGATTTGTATATGCATACGAATGCAAACTTTCCAAGTATTAATGAAGCGTACCCTGAGGATAAGAGGCCTAAGATTCGAGATTTGTGTTTGATCTGCTCAAAAGCGGAACGACGGGGCAGGAATCCATCGTTTCACTTTTGTAGATATGACGAGATACTCGAAGATGATTTCCGGACACCCTATGGACCGATTGCCCGACCACAGAAAGATGTTTGCTGCGATACTAGTCAGAGCAAGTTTCTGCGTTGGGATGATTTGTTTTAGTTTGTTTTCCAAATGCCTAAGGATCGATATTCTTCATATGTAGCATCATTGCTAGGAACTCAATGCTCAATCTCATATCTATATATGTTCAGTATTGACTTTATATTTGTCGTTTCTAACTTTTATAGTTATATCCATATGTTTTTTTAAACTATTCTCTCTATTTACTTTCTGATCTACTTTACTTGTTTTGGCATATGTAACGCTATAGAGAATTGGTATATCCTTTCAAAAAAGAAACAATTGTTATAACACAAGCCTCATATATATGTTCAGTATCATATATATGTTCTGTTTTAAATATCGATTTCAACATAAAATTGTCGAAAAAATCACAGGCCGGAACTTCTAACGAATATACGTTTAAGTCATCACGTGCACAATGTTGGTGCTTAATTTAATTATCGATCATCTATGTACCTTTTGATTCGGTTTGGCTTTTATGAAGTTTTGAAATTTGATTTGGGTTGCTATGATATGATGGTGGTTACAGAACTTTCATGGTGATGATCAGAGAACTTTGGAATACCGAAGATGAAGAATATAAGTAAAAGTGAGTTTATAATATGCTTTATCACAAATACTAAAATTATAAATGCCAATTAATCATTAAGTTTTCACTATCATCTTTTGAAAAATATATAAAAGTGTCAAATTAACACATAAAATACATGAATTGTCATCTCAATATTTTACCACTATGTCGCGCAATTTAAATCATCTGAACTAACTGGAACAAAATAACAATTTCTAATAATCCAATTGAAGAAAAAAAGAGTCGTTGCTCTAAAATAAGCAAATTAATTAGAAAGTATATATCTATATCTATAGGGAAATATCATTTTTATTTTTCCATCTTCACATAATATACCTATAATACCCTTAATAAAATAATTTACAATATAGATTCCTCGACTCATAAAATAGCTACAATATCCCCTTTTACATCAATTACTTTTACATTAATAACCACGTCACCACCGTCGCCACCACCGCCGCCACCACCCCGTCGTCGCCACCACCACCCGCCGCCACCACCATTGCCGCCGCATCGCGCGGGCACGTCTAGTGAATTCTAAAGAAGAACCACTTTTGAAAATCAAATTAATTAAATGTACATAAGGTTCGTCGCATATATTATGGACGATCAGTGTTTGAGCATGAAACGACCTGCTCATTTGACAGTAAATATTTAACCGTGACAACCATCGTATTTTCTAAATACACAATGCGAACCTAACAAGTTTTTGGCGAACATAAGGTGACGATGGTTGTCATAGAATGTGAAGATCGTGTTTCTCAAAGTTCTAAAAAGGATTGAGTTTTTGTAGTGAATGTGTCTGAAAAGCTTCTCACAATGGGTATTTATAGACAGCAAACTTTTTGTCTTTTATTGGACTGAAGTTGGGTCAGATAATGTTCTGCTGTCTGAACCTCGTACATGAATCAAGATGACATTCCATAGTACCCCCAGATAGGTATATACGTATAACACATGTGTATCATGTATATATATTTGTCGGCCATACCTATGGATTGTATATGCCACATGGACTAGGCTCGCCAACTAACCAAAAAGGGTAAGACTTGGTCCGATCCGTATGCCTTTATGTATATAACCTAATCAGGATCCTAAAAGAAAAAGAAGTCGCGTCGGTCGAAGACCCATAGCCAGACCCCTATGTCCATATATATGTTTGTCTTATATTCACTTAAAAATATCCACACTTAAACACAAAATATCCCTACACACATATAATCCGATTCCCCCTCCATCTATACATATATCTATATGCGTCGTTACTTAAGATAAATAGAGGGAAAACCGACGCTGATAGGGAAAAAGAAGGAATCCAAGATTGATCCAGTGTGGGAGTTTGTCCGCGTGTCTTCTTCCGCCCTCGAGGCCGACCCGAGGTTTTCGTCCGGTCCGACCCTAGAATCCAACCCGGGCCTATATGTATACACTATATAGTCCGATTCGGTGGCCGACCCGATTAACATTCCCTGTCCGCCTCGGCTAAGATCTAGGTATGTTTCTCTTTTTGGAACTGGCTTTATACATACATATATAGCTATATACATCTATTATACATACAAAGAGAAAATGAGAAGGGGTTTAGGGCCAAACCGACTAGGGTAATCAGAGCTGGCTAGGGGAGGCCGACCCGGTTATGGGTTTTGGCGACCAATTTATCCTTTCACTCAAGGCTTATCGAAGCATCTCTTACTTATACCTGGTTAAAGGCTTTGCCAACACAGTTAGGGGCCTGGCGACCCGATCATAGGTTTGGTCGTCAATTCAAGCCAATAAGGGAAGCCGACCGCTTACATTGACTTTTGATACGAAACTTAACTCAGATATCTATACGTGAATAGTGATCAAAGTCTATTTATTATATTATATGGTAATTAAGGATGGTTAATAAATAACTATTCATATTAAGAAATTGACAATATTTTGGAATTAACAAAATTGGTAACGAACACAATAAAATTGGGACACGGGAAAAACATTATATATACATTAGATAAAATGGAACAATTCTTATGATTTAGATTATATGAAGAAATTGTTCCTGTCGGTTTCAACTTCACAAGATCCCTCTTTTCTTTTTTCATATGTCTTTTATTGATAGAACGAGGTACTTGATCACACACATCATACATGGATCCATTGCTATTGAACATTGTTTAATAGAAACTAATATTAATGTAGATACACGTCACACAGATACATAAAATTAAAATGATCAAAATCTACAAAAACCCCAAATTTATATTGATTTAGTCTTCATCCTCATCAGTGACGAATTTTCCAGTACCAGGATTCAAAGCAGCAACAAAGAAGAAAGCAACATTGAACAACACAAGTGGTTCGATCTCACTTATTGGGAGTCCGGTCTCGATGTTTAGTTGTGCTAGAGCTCCTTTCCCTGTGATGATTTCACCAATCAACGAAAAAGCGATACCCAATTGGGCCAATCTTCCAACAAATAGCTCGTTCGACTTGGTGAACCCGAACAATGGACCTATATATAAACAAGACCATTATTCAAAAACTTGTTAGTTATATAGGTTCTGGTTTAAATAAAACAAGTATTAAATTAAAACAAATAAAATAATATTTTTTTAACTGAAAATCGTTGTGCATCATGAAAATCTTCGTGCATCATGAAAATCTTCTTGCATCAGTGTATATACTTGTGCACTATGAATCTTTGTGCATCAGTTTTATCATGATACAACAGTCAAGATCTTATTCTATTTGTTTTACTTTAATACTTATACTGACATTGTAATATCACATGATTTTGGTATAACTTTGATAATAAATGTTTTAAATGATTAGTTGCTTTCAATCAAAGTGTTGTTCATCTTGTCTACCTATGGTTGTGGCTCTGCATGCCTAACAATAAAATTTTAGCAACATTTAGAAACACATCTATATATATGTTGACCTATGAAGAGTATGCGAGATGTCCATCAACCAATAATATTGGTTAGAGTCGCATCAAGTAAATGTGCCAACGGTTGTATAAGGTGTGAATATTTGTCTTAAAATAAATAACATAAGATAGATGTATATATACCTCCTTCGCTAAGTCCCAATGCTGACCGGAAACCTTTTCCTGGGGCAATAACGGCCTTGTCAAGTCCGGTAGGCTCATCAACAAACTTGCCACGGTCACCCAAAGCTCCGATGGCTCCAAGAAGGGTAAAGAGGATGAAAAAGAGAAGAAGAGGCTCGGCCTCGTAGATCGGAATACCAGTTTCCAAATTGAGTTGTTGTAGAATACCCTTTCCAGTTATTGCTTCTCCCAACAATGATGCCTACAAAACTCATATCAAAAGTCGTAACACTAAGATATATGGGTTGTTACAAAGATTTTTTATTTGTTATTTAGAAAGGCAAATAGTAACGTACACCAAGCAATACTCGGTTCAAAAAGGCAATTAGTAACGTGCACCAAGGTTCATAAAAGAAAATATTCCACACATTTGTCTTTTACAAGACTTGAACCCATAACCTCATAGTTAGTGGACCTAACTTACTGACTGCGAGGCAAGAAGTTATGTGGTTGTTCCTAAGATACTAGTATATTTTTTGTTCAAGGATTTCGAATGCAATATTTATTTGTCTTCAAAATCTATTGTATTAAGCAAATGAGCATGTACTTACAGCGAAACCAATCATAGCGACACGGCCAACAAAGAGCTCGTTTTGCTTGGTGAATCCTATACCTCCAGATGTGCCAAAAATACCATCTTCAACTTTTGGCTTGGTTGCCGGTGCTGCGGCTGCCTGTTTAAGTTTTCATTACATTGAAACTAATTCAAATTCGAGAAAGATTTGATGACAAAACATAATAAGAAAAATTAGGAAGGGAAATGCCAATTGGCTTGGTCCGATCAAGAAAGGCATGGATTCTTTGGACACTACGATGCCACTCACTTGTCATAAGTGTAAGAACTAAGAAATGACTGAAAATGTTAGTTGTCCACTATTTGTAGCCTATACATATATCAAAATATAAGTAGCATGTGCTATCTATTCGGTAACGAGTAGTCTTATTTTTATCGAATTTTTTGTAAAACGCATCGGGTGAAATTCGTAGGAGTATAACGTACAATGACAAGATTAATAAACATATATTACGATAAAACTATCAAAACCGGTCAATAATGGATAACCGAACTATTAACGGTCTATTAAACAAGTATATATATATATATGAGACAGGATAAACATAACAAATTAACCAACCTTCTTGACGGGAGCTTTAGTTTTGGGTTTAAAGAGAGCGACGGGGCTCGTAAACTTTCTAGCCGGAGACGAACATGGAAGACTTGGAGGAAATAAAAGATACGAGAATGGTTTAGGTCTAAGAGATTGAAGCAATGGTTGGCCAGAAATGATGGAGTTAGATGTCAACAACATTGTTTGAGCCATTTCTAATAACGGCTACCTTCTTTCTCTAGCCCTCTTTTAAATAAAATAAAATAGAAAAAAGATTTATTAGTTTTTGTTTATGATAATTTATGAAGATGTTTTTTGATAGATAGTTATTTGGTTTGAATAGAAAAAAATATGTGTAGGAAAATGAGTGTTAAGGAATAGATGAGGATAGGATATGGTCACTTGTGAAAGGGCAAATAGAAGACCACGTTTCTTTGTAATCTGCACTTACACTTGCCTCCCTTACAGTTTGTGTGTACTTCTATATTGCATCATATCCCTTTTTTTTTTGAGGTCTACAACCATTTCCATGCGAACACTTGTACTTTGCATCTGTTTGGACCTTTTGGTTTGTTTTTTTTTTTTTCCGTTTTTGTAAAGTATCACCTACTTGTGTGTTGTGTGTTTTTCATGAGTCCAAGTGTCGACAATCGACAATTTTTAAGGGGAATACAATACAATGTCTTTTAGCTTGATGTCACTTAGTATTTCTTAAGTATTCTTTTTGTATGTGGTTTTCCATGAGTGTAGTGTATTATCAGAAGTGGTAGAAGCCTTGTGTATTATCGTCTCACATTTTAATCATCTACATTATATATAGTTAAATGTCAAAATCGTTTAAACCACACAATGTTGAAATTTGTCAGACAATAACAACTTACCAATACCATGTTTAATTTTCCTGGGTGTTATCTTATATAAAAAGTTTTACAAGGTTCCAATGTGTTTTACGATAAGGTAATTTTTTGAAATTGGTCAACAAATGATTTAATATTAAGTTTATGAAAATACATCTAGTCTAGTATAGAATAGGGATAATGGCAACAAAATGTAACCAACTATGACCAAATGGTTATGTAGTGTAGTGACCTACTCGGGTGGCTATGTAATGTATGCACCTATGTTTTTTTTGCTATATTATGTAAGGACCGGCCTTTTTATTTGGGTCAATGAATGTAAGGACCTACGTATTTTTTTGGGCATAACAATGTAAGGGTCGTACAGATTTTACATAGTATAGCCAAAAAAACATAGGTGCATATAATACATAGCCACCCGAGTAGGTCACTACACTACATAACCATTTGGTCATAGTTGGTTACATTCCGATGCCATTAATTCTAACTGTGACTTTGTTGTGAATAACGAAGGTTGAAAAGTCATCAGGAAAATTCATGGTTTTGGTCAATCAAGATAAACATGAGGTAGTGTATACACTTCTATACTTCTATACTATATATTAAAGCATTTCACTACAACACAAAAGTTCTCAAATAATGAATTGAACTACCCATTTTACCCCTTGCATTTCTATTATATTTTTTCAGCTCCCATTGGTATACCAAAACTACCCCTCTTATCTATACTATATATTAAAGCATTTCAATACAACACAAAAGTTCTCATCTATACTATATATTAAAGCATTTCACTACAAGACAAAAGTTCTCAAATAATGAATTGAACTACCCATTTTACCCCTTGCATTTCTATTAAATTTTTTCAGCTCCCATTGGTATACCAAAACTACCCCTCTTACAAACCAAACACATACACACACAAAACACACTCATGCATCCCTTCCTCTTCTCTCTTCTCTCTGCCAACGATTACACACACACAACACACTCACGCACCCATCTCCACCCATCGGTGGCAACCACCTCCGGCGATTACCACCGCTCCCAATCACCACCTCCGTCATCAGATTCATCAGATCCATCATCGTCGGATTCATCATCATCAGATTCATCAGATTCATCATCATCATCATCAGATTCATCATCATTGTCATCATCGATTCATCATTATAATCAGGTTCTTTACATAGGTTAACGAAAATTACAATCCATTCATGGAACACTAAACTATCAAATTTTATGTTTGGCATTTGTGATGTTAATTTAATGGTTCACGACATCTCCCTTCATTCACAAGATTTCTTTACAACCCATCTTTCTTCACAGGATTTCTTTACAAGATTGATGATACCACGCAATATTTCACAATTTATTTCAGGAATCAGGATCCTTATTTTATTTTATTTTTACTTTACAGATCTATGGGAAAAACCAGAAGATCGTCGGAATTCGGAAACAAAGGGTTGGCAGCGTCATGTTTCATTCATTCATATAATCCGGTCTTAATCCATTTCAGGTATCCTCCTAATTTCAACTTAGGGTTTTTTTTAATATTTTTTTTGTTTTTAGGGGTTTTTTTTAGATTTTGTTTGTATATTCTTATTATAATTACAAAAAATGACAAATTATAACTTTTGATCGTAAATTATAGGTATAGATGTGTGTGCACTGTAGATGTACATTATAAGTTTTGATTTGTTTTATTTATTCAAATTTATAGGTATAGATGTGTGTACTGTGTATGTATATATTCATTTTATAGATTGATTTTGATTTCAAGGTATAAATGTTTTGGGTATGTAATGAAATTAATTTTATATTAAACTAGAATTTTAACCCGCAAGAGAAACCCTGAAAGTTATAGGTGATGAAGAAGAAGATGATCTAGTGTTTATAGGTAAAAGGATCATTATACCCTCATGTGCACCTAATGAAATTAACTCTTTTTTTTTTTCCTGAAGGAGGTAATTATACACTACCATCGGTGACTACCAAAACCCGTCTAAAATATTAAAAAATTCGACAAATCTTTAGAAATGACTAAAAGCCGTCAAAGCCGCAAAAGAAAAATCACGAAAAGCAACTCACCGTGCATTGTACGAGTACCATACTAATACACATAATAAAATTGAATTTGTATTTTATCGATTAATAATAATTTTTCGATAAAAAAAAAAAGCGTCGTAGAAATTTAGAAATTTTCATTAGACAATCAATTTGACATCAAAAGGAGGTATAATATATATCTTTTAATGACCACAAAAACTTTAAACTTGTATAACATTAATGAATTTACATAATTCTATTGTTTTGTAAATAAAACAAGATGATATTTTCATAATCTTTGTTAGGATTGACAATGTTTTTTTATTTATTTAATTGTAATGTGGTATGAATTGTAGTTTAGTATGTCATTATCAATGAAATAAAAAAGTGTGATATGGAAAAAAAAATAAGGTGACATAAGGAGATTATGAAAATACCAAACTCACAAACAAAAAAAAAACATTAAATGCCCAAGTCTCTCTCCCATCTCTCGCACGATAATGTATACCGCAAATCTCATACCACACCCCATACCACATTGATGGCGGCGGTGTTCCCGCCTGGTATGGGAGAATACCGCGGTGCATACCGTATACGTTGCCAACGCCCTTAGTTTTTGAATGAATATATCCATATAATCGGGTAGTGGATAAA
>JAOXNX010000001.1:34352014-34364288 GCA_028566075.1 Solidago caesia
GGGTGGGGTGTGGGGTGGGGGGGTTGGAGCGGGGCGAAGGGTGACGGGGGCGTAGGGGGAGAGTTAATATAATTTGAGGTTTCTAAAATTTAAAAAATGGAAAATGAAAAGTGGAAAACAATTTTTAAAAAAAGTGTTTTTTAATTTTCCATTGAAAAGTGGAAAACGGTGTTTTCTGTTTTTTTGGAAAACTATGATTTGATCGCGTTTTTTATTTTTCATGTTTTCTTAGAAACCAAAAATGAAAAACAATGGGTGTTTTTCCCAATTAAACGCCCCCGGGATGTTACAAATGAGCATTCTTTTCTCTAATGTTCACTCGATATACTTTCGGCGAACCTTTTTTTTTCCCCGTTTTTTTGACGAGTTTGAAATTAAAAGTTATATAATCACATGTGATTCACATTATTATGACATGAGATTAATGTACTATCACATATGATATTTTTTTTTACGGATTTACTTAAATCGTACATCATTCAACGTTTATTGATTTTGAAATTCAAATTTGTGTTAAAAATTAAATGTGGTATTATCTTACGAATTTCAACAATTGTTGAAAAACGAAAAAAATAAACGTCGTCAAATTTGGGTTTTTTTTAATGGCTTTGATTGTTGTACATCATATAATATTTGTGTGTTTTTAGTTTCATATGTAAATGGTAAAATTGCTTGTGATATCAAATTACAAACTTTTTTTTTGTTGGTTTTTTAAAAAATATGTTATAAATCACATGCGATTGTACCATTAATCACATGTGATATTACCTTACGAATATGATAGTTATACATCATATAATATTTGTGTATTTCTCAATTCATATTTAAAGTTAAAATCATTTGTGATATAAAATTACAAGATTTTTTTGTTATATAACACATGTGATTCACAGTATAATCACATGTGATCGTATTATTAATCACATGTGGTTGTACCTTTTAATCACGTGTGATATTACCTTACGAATTTCAATTTTGACCCAAAACGGAAAAAATAAAAAGTTGTCGAATTCTTATTTTTATGGGCTTTGATCGTTGTTTACATATAACATTTGTGTGTTTTTAAATTTTATATATATAGTTTCAATCACATGTAATTTTACTTTATAATTTCATATATACACTATCGATCACATGTGATTATAGCCTGTAAATTTTACGATTTATGTCAAAAAAAAAATGAAAAGGAAAAATTTGTTGAAAGTTTATTGAGTTCCCACTTTAATAAAAATGGGGAGCACGAGGATCACAACGTTACAGTTGGTTTTGTCTTTCGCTTAATGATTTATAAGATAAATTAATTTTTAATAAATGGGTTCAGCCATTGAAATAAAATGAGACGGAACGTCCACATTAATTGCGAACTCCGGTAAGGTATTATAAAGAGTTAAATGCTACTAGCAATGGGGGTCCCTAAATCAGAAACCTTTTGCAATCATGGTCCAAATTAACGATTCCGTCAATTTCCATCCGTTAACTAGCCCACGTGTTCCTCATGTAAGGGGCAATATCGTCTTTTGACATATGTTAGGGAACATTCTTACAACTTTTTCAAATTTTTTATTTATTCTTTTTCTTTTTCTTTTTTTCCTTTTTCTCATATTATGCTTATTATTCTCTATCCTCACATTCATATCACCATAATCAATCTATTATCTTCAACCTCATACATGTTAAAAAACATCAACCACCATCAAGCAAACGAGTCACATACAGATCCAAAATATACATATATATACCCAAAATAAATTCATATTCCTATTTCCAATTTTCAGATCCAACACAAACCCACATATAATAATAATAATAATAATGATAATAGTAATAATTTTTATATATATTAAAGTAAGGTTATTCTAATGACTTATTAACTAACCATATGTCTTTATTTTTTTTAAATGAATCTTGCTTATGTCATTAATATAATAAGAATTATAGAAAAAGTTTCACTAATTTACACTTTTTTGTCTTCCAACACTAATTTACAAGAAAAAATCTCACTAAATACTTAATTTAAATATAATTATTACACTTTGTAGCCTTCAACGTGAGAGAAAAACTTGTAAATTTTTCACCATTTAATTAATTAAAAATTTTCCAACATGTTATTAATAACTCTTTTTTCTTTCATAAAATATTAAAACTTTACGTAAACTTACAATTTCAATGAGTATATAAATCGAAAATATCATTATGTATAAAACTATTTTACAATATTTAATATAGTTATTTTAATCTATCGTATGTATATACGAGACTTAAATCTAATAAGTCTAATCAGTATGTTAAATAAATAATGATATAACAATGTTTGCAATTTTTTAAATATATAATATTTTAACATGTAGTTATTTAATATGTATTATGACTGAAGTTCATAACGAAATATCAATGTTTATAATCTTTTTAAAATATAATGTTTTGTGTCTGCTCATGTATGTACTAAAATCTAGCACAAATAATAAAACAGATCTGGCAAGTACTTCTAATGGATTTAAGCACCCCCAAGGTAAGGGTGGTGGCATTCATGATGCACCATGCCACACCATCCCTCACAACCCATCAATTATATTCCGTCACCTCATTTCAACCCTCCATAACTCATTTCCATAGTTTTTTGGTAGCAGCCATGACTCACCTATTTCTTAATTTTTATTTTTTATAATTATATTTATAATAAACAATTTAATAAAAAATAACAATTCATTAAAATTTTAAAAGAAAATTACATAATACTTAAAAATAATAATAAAAAAAAGTAAATTACATATTCCTTAAAAAACTAGAATATAATAATAAAACTACTCATCCTCGTCCGTGTCATCAAGATATGGTAATTGTTGAACCGCTAGATGTTCGGTAAGATCAAATCAAAGACGGCGATGGATCTCTTCATCTAGTAACTCCGGTAGTACATTCGGGTCATAAACAGGCTCGGCCGAATGATCCATTATATGAACCAGTGATATTGCCCTCCTGTTTTCTTTTATAATATATATTGTGCAATATCATACACGCATAAACGAGTTTACCAATCTTTTCGACGGTCATAGGCCGGAGGGGACGATTGAGAATCATCCATTTTGCCTTAAGAACACTGAAAGCTCATTCGACATTCTTTCTTGCCGACTCTTATAGCTTATTGAATATCTTTTCCTTCGGTTTTGTCGGATACGGATATGCTTTAACAAACGTTGAATACCTAGGATAGATCCCGTCGGTAGATAATATCCACGTTTGTAAGGTCGTCCATTTACAATAAATGAACTGTTTGGCGTCGTTCCTTTTCTCCCCCTAAGATACAATGGAGACTGATTCAAAACATTGATATCGTTGTTTGACCCAGGAGGAACAAAAAACGCATGCCAAACCCACAAATCATTTGAAGTGGCGACTTCAAGCATAACAATCGAGTATTGGTGATCACCTCTCTTATATTGCCCTTTCAACTCTAGGATAATTTCGCCAAACGAGATGTGTACAATCAATGCTACCAAGCATTCCAGGAATGTGTTGTTTTTCTTCATGTGCATCTAATAAGCATGCAACGTCATGGCTTGTCGGCATACGTAAGAACTATCGACTATATAATTCAATTATCGCATTGCAAAAAGCATCAAGGCATTCACCTACAAAATATTAATAGTATTATTTAAAAGCATCGAAAAAAACCAAGTAAAAAAAAATGAAAAAAATAAATAAAGAATAAGAAGGTTCACGTGACATTCTTCGTGCCATGGGAAAATAGTCATCAAATCTATCCAGAGGTTCACCCGTTGCGAGTTGCTGAATGGCCAATGTGCATTTTTGTAGCGTCGTGAAAAGTTTTTCCCCTCCTGTCTTCGCCTTTTTTGAAAAAATTCGAAATTCGCTTCAATATCACCAACAATTTTTAAAAACAAGCTTTTATTACGAAAACCTTGAACGAAAAACATGGTCCGGAAACTTTGGTTCTTCGACGAGATAATCACGCATTAGAGTTTATTGAGCATTTTCCCGAAAGCATTCCACATACGCCCGGGTTTGGGCAGAGCTTGAGCTTGTCGTGTCTTTAATCGAATCGTACACGGATAAAAAATATGGTAGGGGTACTACCCATGGATAACTCAAGATCAGAAATGCCGGGGGGAAAGACTAACTCGTCAGATGAGGAAGAGGAGGATGAAAACATTTTTTTGGAGTGTATATGAAATGGTTGTAATAAAAATTGGTTGTGGTTTGTAGTGTATAAAATATGTATATATAGGTAAAAAAAAAGGGGGGGTTATTTATTTATTTATTTTTAAATGGTCCTCAACGACTAGTTGGTAACGGTCAAGAGACCGTTTAACGGTCACTTTTCACACCCTCCACACTCAGCAATTCATGCCGAGCCCCTACATGCCAAGCCCATTCCGATTTGGTGGCGGCGGTGTTTCACCATGACATGGGGTGATGCCGTGAGCATGCCGAACCTGTTGCCACCACCCTTAATCTCTTTCACAACATAACAACTTGTATTTTCTGCATAAAAGTTTGTACATTAACCACCGGATTTCACTTATTTAAAGGCAAATGGGTTTTTTTTTGTTTTTGTTTTTGTTCCCAGCCAGCCATCTGCAAAAGAAGAAAACAAAAATATACAAAATATGCACACAAAAAAATGGTTGCAAAAAGTTTCTGATTTAGGGACCCTATTTTTAATGAACTTGAAAAAAAACTCATGTTGCAAAAATAACAAACCACAGGTTCCATTCTTGCATTTAACTCTATTATAAACATGTTAACAACTAGATAAGTCTTGCTAAAATAAAATGTGAGTTATTGAAATTAATAGAGTGATAAACTTACTAAGGCCTCGTTTGTTTTTTTAAGAAAACCTCTGAAAAACCTTTTAGTTCTTACCGAATTAGATGTTTTCAGATTTGCTAGTGTTTGTTTTTTTTCCAGATCTAGACACAAAGTTATCTGAAATCATCATATTCGGTCAGATGTATATGCTTCTCTTTTTAACATCTGAGAACTTTTATCAACATACGAAGTGATCGTCACCGTTTCTTGTGCCGTCAAGTGTGCTTCGCAGCTCACCACCCACCATCCCCCCTCCGGCGTTCATCACCTGTCCTCTGCTACCCACCACCATCAACTCCGTCAGTGGTATATAATATACATCAGACCTAGAGCTTAAAAAAAAAAGATCTAATAACATCATGCCTTGCTTACTTTTCCCTTTATTTTTTCATCCAAAAATAATCCATGGAAGATGAGAAAGATGGGGGCTCAATCTTGGAAACCATGGTAAGAAAGGAAAAGGGAAAAAAAAAAAGTATATAGAGATAAAGGGATGGGGTTTCGTGTGGACCGTGGAGTGGACCTCTTTTTGTATCAAATCAAACTTTATATAAAAAACAAGGGGATAACATATATGCTCCTACCTCCCTCTCATATTGATTTCAATCACATGGTTAAATGTTTTAAAAAAATTTAAAGATTGTGAGGGGAAAGCATGTATTTTGAACATGCTGCTAGAAGCATATATGTTATCCCAAAAAAACAATTGTATTTAGTTTTTACTAGTATAAAAGAAGTGTCATGTTAGTATAAATAATTAATATGAGAAAACATAAAAGCATAAAATTGTAAAGTCGAAAACTATAAGCATTCAGACGTTTATAAAAACAAACAGCTATACTGACTCAGATTTCAGACATTTGAACCACCTCTTAACATTCAGAAGCGGTATTCGGATTCAGACGTAAACATGTTAAAAAAAAACAAATGGGGCCAAACATTTTTTTTTGGGTCATAATACTGCTTATAAAGTAACACTTAGATAGCGATGACAACGCCCGCATTAAAGACGAGTGGTTCATGCAGCAACGCAAGTGAACACCGCCGCCGTGCGGTGTCACTGTGGCGTGGGGAGGCAAAACGGTAAACGACCACGCATTCACAAGTCACGGTCTTTGTGACCGTTAGTACTTCAACGACTATTTTTTTTGTTTATATAAATTCAATTATTATAGTTTGGGTTTCGGGGGATTTGGAAGGTTTTAGGAAGATATATTAGCTGGAAACGAAGCAGACTTAGTAGTGGCCGGAGGTGGCGGTGGAGATGGGAACTCCGGGAAGAATAGGCGGTTGTCCGACGGTTGTTCACGGTGGCACCAGCGACGGAGAAAATGCATGTGGAGATGAAAATGAAGAAGACGACAAGGGTTTTCATGGGTAGGTATTAAGAATGTAGGTGGGATTATAATGGTTGTGGGGTGTGTATTGAAGAGTTCAGGTGGGAAGGAAGATTGATTGAAAATGTATTGAAATATTGAATGTAGGTGGAGATGAAAATGAAGAAGATGACAAGGGTTTTCATGAGTGGGTATTAAGAATGTAGGTGGGATTATAATGGTTGTGGGGTGTGTATTGAAGAGTTCAGATGAGAAGGAAGATTGATTGAAAAAAGAGAGATAGATAGATGATAGTCCATGAAAATGTATGTATTTATCTAAGTGTGTATAGAGAAGTAAATGTATGTGTGTGTGTGTGTGACAGTGTTGGCTTATGCAGTAAATTTGTTGAGGGTGGGAAGGTGTGTTGTGTTAACAGCTAAGAGCGATAAAATTTAACAAGGACGCCTTACCAGAGATACGAGACGATGAGACACATTTCCGGCTCCGACATGATCTTACGTAGCATATTTCAGGGGGTGGGCTTTTAATATGGAAAGTACAACTTTTTTAGGGTGCATTAAATAGTTGTACACTTACCATAAAATTCAGGGGGTGGACTTTTAATATGGAAAGTACAACTTTTTTATACACGTTAAGTGCAGCCCTAAGGGCTGCATTTAGCATTTTCCTTATTTTTAATGGAATTTTAGTTTTTAAATAAAATGAAAATTGTAGTGGGTGAAAGAAGTATTGCCAATGAAATAATGAAATGTGATATGAGTAAGGAGTAGCTGAGGTGACATGAAGGGATTGGTTGAGAGTGAACGGTGTAAAAAAAATGTGGGGAGTGATGCCAATGCTCTTATATTTTGTTGGGGAAGGAAAAAAGTGATGTAAGTCGCTCCGCTTGAAATTATAGCTCTTGGCATCCCAATCCTTCGAGAAAAAAAAAAAAAAAGAAAAAAAACCAATCCGCTGCCGCCGCCTCCGCCTCCTCCTCCTCCTCCTCCGGTCATCAGCTCTGGCAAAGAACACAGACACACTTTATCATATATTATTTAGATACACGCGAATGGCGAAATCACAGTTAATCCCAACTGGGTTATCTTCATCTTTACACAGTTTCACTAAATTTCACAGCTTTTTCACTTCAGCAAGACCAAATTATGTTAGATTATTGTGTAGTTGCTCATATAATTATAACCAACAAAAACTTGAACTCAATAAGTATAAAGAAACATTCTCCAAACGTATGGCCATGGCTGGTCTCAAACAACATCATCGTATTGGTTAGTTTTTTTTTGTTGGTAATTTCATAGTTTATTTTAGCTACATTCATTCATTATATACTTATAATGTCATCGTTAAACAATCTTCAAGGTTGGCTTCTTAGCGGTAAGTCGTCTTGAAGTTTTAGAAGAGACCCGGCTTCGAACCTCAACGTCTTGGGATGGTCAAGGAAAAAGTCTAGGAAATGGCCATGGGTTACTGGTTAGGCCGTGCTTGACTTTCTCGGTGTAGCCTGAACAGGGATCCCCCTCTGTTTACCCGTTCACTTGTTTAGTAGAATGTCATCATGGGTTATGGGTATACTGGTTACTGGTGGATGTTTGGATTAGGTTATTTTCTGGAATTATCGGGTTATTGGAATTTCAAAAGCTTGTATATTTCCGGCTTATGAGCTTGAGCTTGTTGCTTCTTTAAGCCCACTATTTCAAGTTGATAAGCTAATAAAATTGTGAAAATTGAGCTTATCCACTTTTTGAAATTTCAATACGCTGATAAGCCCAAAAAGGAGTTAATCCAAACCCCCCTAATCAATATGTATGTGTTGATTTTTTATTTTTTTTTTACTGTGGGAGTAGCTAGAATAGTTGGGTTTGAGTTTTAGACAATTTGTAAGAAGCTAGCATTGATAAAGATTTGATCTTTATGCTTTCTTTTGGGTTGTAGGTGAGGCATGAGTGGATACGGATACTTAATAATCTTAGTGGGTTATTCAGCAAAAGTAAAATTGATCTCATGTCTCGGATAATTAGGCAGCAAGCTAACATTAGAAAGATTTGATATTTGGGTAGAAAGATTTGACGTTGGGCAAAAAAATATCATCTTTGTGTAGAAATATTTGCTCCGTGTGTAGAAAGATTTGACCTTTGGGCAAAAAGATCTAATCTTTGTGTATGATATGCTCCCCTGTGTCAATATTTTTATGAAGATTTATTGTTGTTTCTAAATTCTGTTTTGTTTCAGCTGTGGGCGTCTCTGGTGGTCCTGACAGTATGGCATTGTGTTTACTAGCTGCCGATTGGAAAACTAATGGACTAAATGCTGCTTCCTGTGGGAAAAATGATGTTGTTGACGGGTTATTGGCAATAATCGTTGATCATGGATTACGTGCAGAGAGTAAGGACGAGGCAGAAATGGTTCAGTGTCGGATCCTGGATATGGGTACTAAATTTTGTCCAATGCACGGTTTAAGTTGTTTTTAAGTATCAGAATGTAAGTTTTTATTTAACCGGGACAAGAGATGGTTAATGTAGGATCTTTGTAGGAATCAGATGTGAGATTGTCCATTGTGAATGGACAGATGGTAGGCCAAAAATGGGTCATTTGCAAGAAGCAGCTCGAGATATGAGGTATCAAGAGTTTTATGTGTCCGTGTGAAAGAGTGTGACATCACTTTTGGCAATATTGCTTCAATTCAGACTATTGAATGGCTTTGTGATAGTTTAGCTGTATCATTTGCAGGTATGAAAGATTGCAGCATATTTGTAGTCAGCACCAGATAGGCGTGTTACTGATAGCACATCATGCTGATGATCAGGTTCAATTCATTACTATATTAAAACACGCAGTTAGAGTTAAATATTAAAGACGACTTAAGATTTCATTAGAATAGATGGTTCATGATGATATAACATGAATATAATGCAGGCAGAGTTATTCATCCTTAGACTATCTCGTAATAGTGGTGTTCTTGGACTTGCTGGAATGGCATTGACCACACAATTATTTGCTGCAAATCCAAGTCTTAATGGAACATCAAATAGCATTTTAATAGTTCGGCCACTTTTGGATTTCTCAAAACAAGATCTGTATAAGGTCCGCTATTGTTCTTGTTTTTATGTCTATTTTTCATTAAAACACTCAAAACCGTCGATCAAATTATCATAATGTTGCCCCGAATCGTTAAAAAAACGTCATCTCTCTTTGCCAGATATGTGAAAGTGCCAAACAGGAGTGGGTGGAAGATCCCACAAATCAAAAGACAATATTTGCACGGAATAGGATCCGATTGTCATTAGGAAACCTGTCATCATGTGAGTTGGATAGCTATAGTGATTCTGGAAGTTGTAACATGTTATAAAATCAATGATGTCAGGTTCTTTTATATGTATTATTGGAGGGTACCTTAAACACTTGACAAATTTACACTTGTTTCTACAGCTATATTCAAATCTGAGTTGCAAGCAATCATATTGGCGTGTCGGAGAACTCGTTTTTATGTTGACCAAGTTAGTCAAACTTTGATAAATCAAGCAGTGACTATTATGCCTGTAAGTACTTCTTAATTTCTGTAGTATCTCATTCAACCTCACAAAATATAAAAAAAAGGAAGTAAAAGATGCATAGAGCTGTAGATATATTAAAGAAAGAAAAGAAAAGGTTAATCAATTATTACTAGAAGGTCTTAGGTTTGACTCTCTTTCTACTTTTCTCATTCTTCAATCAAGTAAATTTTTTGCTCGTTGAGTGCAGCAAGGATATGCCGTTATTGATTTAGGGGTTTTAAATCCTTCAGAAGTCTCTGATATTTGTCTCTCCAAGTTCGTGACACTCCTATTGCAGGTAAAACAATCAAAATTGTATAAAAAGTTTACAAGTTTATTTTCAAGATATTCTAACTTTGCCTGATTTTATTTTCTAGTTTATATCCCAAAGGCGAAGACCAGTCCGAGGCAGTGCACAGAAGTTGCTATTGGACTACTTTCGTGCATTCCCATGCAAGGTGTCTTAATTTTATCAACTTCAACTCTAGAGTTGATTAGATGGGCGAGTTGGTTAACAGGTTCTAGTTCAAACAGTCATTTTTAGCATCGGTGGAAACATGCCATTGATGCCAAGTTGGACTGGGTTGCCCAAAACACATTTTTGTCCATTTATGATTATTAAATGTGATAACTATGACTATGAAAAAATATTAATGATGTTCCAAATATTCTTATTAAAAACGATTTAGGAGGTTGTTTGCATTAGGGATAAACTTTGGGTGACTTCAAACCATATTCGATCATTCCCTTTGGCTTACATGCTTTTTGTTTGACCCGCTTGAGATAAAACACAACCCAAATAGACCCATTGCAAGTGTTCAGTTGAAATTATCACCTCTACTGGGTCCCCGTCTATGTTTATTAATTAGCCCATTTTCATCATCCCTATTGTATATGCTAATTCTTTTGTAATACTTTATACTATCATGTAAACTTCTTTTCGTCAGTAATGTTACCATTTGTTATTTTATTTCACTGATTTTTCTTTTTTTAACTGCAGTCTTCTTTTACTGCAGCCGGTTGTTACCTATGTGCAGCACCTGGTTCCAAAGGCACTAAGATTCTTATTTGTTGTTCAGTCAATTCTGCTTTACCTATGAAGATGGAATCATTCTATGTAGGTTCTTCTAATGAACCGAAAGTCAACATTTCAAGCGAGCTAGAACAAGTTATAGAAACTGGAAGATCATATTCAAATAAAAAGGTACTAAATACCTCAGAGGTGCCATTCTTAAACACGACGTCTGTTGATTCTATTTTAACCGAAGCCAAACGGGTCAAGATTCTTAGTGAACCAACATGTCAAGCAATTTGTTCTTTGCACGAGACTGAACATGAAAAGTTCAAATTAAAACCCAAAGCTTTGCCTGACCACGAGTCGCAGAAGGTTGTGGAATCGGTTGAAGCTAAAGAACTTCGTCATGGGCAAATAGGTCATTTCATGGATAGGTTCTTGGTGTCATGGGAGTTCATTGATGGAAGATGTGATTGTTGTTGTGGGTTTGACCAAGACTCGGCCGCAGAGGTGCGCCATATGGTTGATGCTGATTGGTTGTACCTTTCTAAATTAAGTAAGAGTAATAGTTTGGAAGGTTTTCAACTTGAAAAGGTAAATGCAGTTAGAGAATCAGCACACCAAGCTCTTTTGTTATTGAAGTCAATTCCAGTTGCTGCTAGAAGAAGCCTTCCTGTTATAGTCAACCCCAAAGGACAGATTTTAAGCATCCCGGTAAGTACGCTCCTTTTAACCATATTGCTTAGGGAAACATCTGGTTGAGTTTTCAAGTTTATCTTTTTCACACATTCTTGAACGAGTATACATTTTCTGGCTTATAACAAGTTTTGCTATTTATGTACAGAGTGTTTGCTTCAGCATTTATCAATGTTTGAAGGTATCAGCTGAATTCAATCCCAGAGTACCTCTTGGTGGTGGTCACAGTTCATTTTTATGACCGTCTCTGCTAAATCGGTTAATCAAAAGGGTCCATTTCGAACTGCCGAGTTGTATAGATATCAAAAGCTACATTCAATAGTTTGTGTGCCACATTTAGCATATATCGAGTGGACCATTCTGCATGCGGGACCCAAACAACTGGTATGGCTTAGTTCATTTCTCGCAAATATATAGTTTCTTAAGGGAATGCTTATGAGGAGACCAACAAACTACAAAAGCTGAATGTATCGCTACAGGGACCCAATTTTGCATGATTGTAAATTCAATCTTGTATGAACGCTTCATTAGGGGGGTGTTTGGTACGAAGGAATAGTAGAGAATGGAATTGTAATAGAGAATGGAAATGGTGTGAATGGGAATGGACCTAAAGAAAGGATTTCGATTCAATTGTTTGGTACAAACAAAGAATGGGAATGGAAACTCAAAAAGTTTTGCGTGGCGCTGCAACCTTCATCATTTCATATGATACTATGATACTAAACTAAACAATAGTTTACCATGTTCTCACCATTGGAAAACTACAACAACATCTGATCGGTGTTTAATGGAAAAGGACAAGGATCAAATGCAAATAAAAGGCTATTAAAGATGATTTAACGCAATAGAAAAAAGCCACCGTT
>JAOXNX010000001.1:34409213-34422558 GCA_028566075.1 Solidago caesia
TATTATTCATCAGCAGTTCTTTCTGTAAGAACTCAAAGGATATTCTGTGAGTCAGAATCTGTAGTCAATGAGAAGTAATTAGGATTAGTATTTGTTATTTAATCATTTATTCCGTATTACTTCTCGTAATTCTTTAATTATTCATTCATAAAGAATTCCATTGAAAATTAACTTTATGTTATTAATTTTCATTTAGTTGTTGTTTAGTGTTTTTAATTAACCTCCTAAACGATCCGGACCAACAAAGACGCTCTAGGCTGAGATCCGCTTAATATTTTTCAAAAGTGCACTGCCGTTATACCCCAATTGGCGTATGGTTGCACTGCCAACACTTTAGATGAATACTTATAAATGGGGTAACAAACGGCATATGAATGTTTAGAAAACTTTTGTAAATGTATTTATCATCTATATCACACCGAGTACTTGAGAACACCAACACAACAAGATGCTGATCGCTTAACTAATAAACATTCAGAGATACATGGTTTTCTGTGTATGCTCGGTAGCATTGATTGTATGCACCGGGGTTGGAGAAATTGTTCAGTAGCGTGGCAAAGTCAATATAAACGAGACGATAAATGACATCCAATGATCAAGCTCGAAAACGGTTACTTCGTACAATTTGTGGATTTAGCATATTTACTTTGGCCCTACAGGTTCGAACAACGACATCAACGTCCTTAATGAATCATTCTTGTTTTCCGATTTACTCGAAGAAATGGCCCCTCATGTAACATATTCTATTAACGGGAAACAATTTAAACAGGGGGTATTATCTAGCCGACGGTATTTATCCGGAATGAGCGACACTTGTTAAGTCGTTTAGATGTCCGATGGAACCAAAGAATGTAAAGTTCACAAGATACCAAGAAGCTGCAAGAAAAGAAGTTGAATGAGCATTTAGGGTGTTTCAAGGTCGTTGGGGAATCATTAAAGCATATGCACGACCATACACCATTAACAAAATAAAACGGATCATGTATACTTGTGTGATTTTACACAACATGATTTTTGTATACAACAGTTGCGCAATGTGTCAATTTGAAGAAGACTATTTAGATGACCCAGATCTTAGAACGTTCGTGGGATAGAAGGGTACACTACGACACTTCGGATGGACGAGGAGTTACGTGATAGAAGGGTACACTATGAACTTCGCAATGCTCTAACTGACACATTTGGAACCTTCCGGAACACTACCGTCAACATTGATGTAATGTTTTTTTTTTATTATGAAATGTAAGCTTCTTTTTATAATTAATATAATGTTTTAATTTAATTAATTTTGTATTTAAATAATTGAAAATAGTAAAATATTTGAGTAAGATGTAATGAAGAGGTATTGATGGTAAGAGATGTTCTTGGGTATTCTTGGAAAAAAAAAAGAGATGATGTAACGATGATTTGACAATGAAGAAGAAAGAGAAAGTGTGTCATGATTTAAAGAAGGGTAATGATCCGTACACCATCAATTTTTAGCCGTACATCACCAAACATGCTTTAATGTGTTATACTGTATAATCATGTAAAATATGTTTGACTGTATACGGTTAAAAATTGATGGTGTACGGATCAACACCATTTAAAGAAAATGAACAAGAAAAAATACGAGGGATGTTAGGTTTACAAATAAACTACAAACAATCTTTACAAACTGCTGTAATAAATTAGGTAGACAGATTACATGTAAAATTATTTTTTCTTTCTACATTCTTTCTTAATTTCATTGGATACACATTATTTTATAAAAATTTATTTGTAATTTGTTTTTAAACTTAGCATTCTAATAAAAGAAAAAAGAATAAACCAATTTGAAAAAATCTCACTTGCCACGGGATAAGAGAACGTGAGAGAGGTGGGGTTGCATTTTTTGTTGAACGGTCTCTCTATATTTTTATTTCACTCTTAGAAATATTATTATATAACATTCTAACACACTTTGTTTCATTCTTTCATATTATTCTCAAACCCCCTCTCTTTCTCCCTTGTTCTAGGAACCAAACACGCCATCATCATCATCTACAATATATTTCCAACATAAAAACAGAAACTGAGATATGGAAGGTGAAACAACAAAATCAAGATTTAAGAGAATATGTGTTTTTTGTGGAAGTAGCTCAGGAAAGAAACCAAGTTACCAAGAAGCTGCTATTGACCTTGGCAAAGAACTGGTACATATATACATACATACATCTATATATACTTTTATCATCTTTATATATAATCTTTATAATCTACATTTATTTTCAAGATTCTATTTTTGCATGTACAACATTATAAAGCTAGTAGCTTATACGTACCCATTTGATTTTTTTTTAAATTTTTTTTTCAAGATTTTAAACACCCAGTATTGTAATACCATTGATAAACAATACCCACAAATTGTTTTTGCTACTTTTGTTGATTTAGTGCTATAAAAATCCAATCTTTATAAATGTATATATTTTAGGAAATGTTATTTTTTGTCAACTTTTTTTTAGATGGGTCTAAAGTATATGTATTTCTTTTCTATCTTGTTTAAGATTGTTGTTATTTGATGATAAATGGTAAAAGAATGGAAGTTAGAGTTTGTGTTTGGCATGAGAGAGGGAGAGAGAAGGTTTTAGAGAGAGAAAATGATAGCTGTAATCTGCTGTCAGTTGAGCAGCTTTCTTGCATGATCAAAGTTTATGGAAGAGAGGTTGTAAGAAAACAAACAAACAAAAAAAATTATATATATATAAAAGAAAAACAGAATGGTATGTGTCTGTATGTGTGTGCGTATGAATGGGGAACCAAACGTGCCATTTTAGTATAATGGCAAATTTTCTTAAGCATGTTTTCACAACAAACAAAGTCCCTCCCATCATCATTTTTTGTTTTGTTCATGGGGTTTAATGAAATAAGGTTCTAACTTAATAAAAAATTAAACGGGTCAGGGAAGTTTTTTTTATTCAAGTTATTCGAAAAAACGAATATGATTTAGATGTACGCAATTTAATCGGGTTATCTTTATTTTTTTAAAAAAATTCATCACCACTAGCAATCACGCACCTTTGTGGTTCAACTTATTAAAAAAAATTGAATCTTGAAAAAAGGGTATTAATTGTTGTTTACAAGTGTGACAATGATGGGGTTAAGTTTTTGTTTTTGTATTTGATTATATTTGATTGTGTGAAAAATGGTTTAGCTTAGTGGGTATGTGACACGTGTTAATTGGGTTGCGTTGAATGGAAGGTGGAAAGAAGGATTGATTTAGTGTATGGAGGTGGCAGCGTGGGTCTGATGGGTCTTGTTTCTCAGGCAGTTCATGATGGTGGGCGCCATGTTCTAGGGTATGCTCTCTGTCTCTCTCACTCTAGCTTAGCCATTCAATATGCCTATGCATCTATACTTATATGTGTTGATTAATTATTATTCATGTTTTTCTTTATCGAAGATCATTGATGTTAAAAAATATTTATAATATCAAAACATGGGAATATATTCTTGGGAAATGACATGTTTGTAACAAAATTTAGCTATATATACACAATAATATACATATTTATATATTAGTTTAAAGCGCATTACAATGTCGTTAAAGACTTGTTGCAAAAAGCTTTTATAAAAAGTTTTTACTCCAATGGTAAAAAAAAACTTTATAAAGCTTATAAACCATTTAAATACATAAAAATAGAGAGGATGCTTGCTTATACCAATGACTTAGAAATTACTAAGCCATTGAATAATAAAGTCTTGAACTCCAATGGAGAAAAGTTTTTTGAAAAGCTTAACGAAAAAACTAAGTTTTAGAAAAAGCTTCCAGTGGGGATGCTATATGATTTTTTGTTATGTATATAAAGTATCATTTTTCTTGATTTTGGGACGAATAGCGAATTTTTACACATAAAATACAGCTATGATGACTCCTGTATCAAATTTTTTGATGTGTGCTCTATAAATATGTTTTACCATACCGTGAACATTAGTATGGTGATATTTTGGTGTACAAATCGAAAATCTTTATATATAGAAATAACTTTCCTTACAATATACAAAGGTTCAGGAAAACAAATAAGAAATTAACAACCACATTTTTTTTTTGGTAAATACTATACATTATTCTATTTGGATGAAAAAGAAAGTAAAGCTTGATGATTGATATAGATATAGATATAGATATATTTGGTTAAAATGGCAAGAAAAGATAAGTTTCCAAGACAGACATGCATCATTTTCACTTCATAATTCTTTGTTTTCTTGCCTTTTTGTGACATGGGTTTGCTTTTACATATCTTTAAACACTTTTTTCTTGACTTTCATGGTCAAATTTCCTCTTTCAAATTTTGGAAATATCACTAAAAATTTATTTTGGAAGATGAAAAGAATGTTTACTAATTGCAAACTTTACACATAAAATTTTGACCTCAAAAGTCAAAGATTACTCAAAGGTATTCATGCATGTTTCACGGTATTCTATGCAAAAATGAGTTGTTGCAGAGCTGAAGCCAGACATCATGGGATCAAATGCTTAAAAAACTCTGATATGTGTACTTAATCAAGCTATGTGTCATCTTGTTTGTTCTCCTCCTTCAATTCCCTGTTGAAAACTGCACATAAACATCAAGTTTCTTGAAAAAAGTTGACAACTTTAATTTTGTGAAAGATTGAAAACGTAGTCCCAACACTAAAAAAGCATGGTGTTTTGTATAAAAAAAAGGGGTTTATTTGATTACACATATTTAAATGTAGATATAGATTATTACATCAAAGATAAAAACATCCCATATTGGTCTGTCAGTCCACACTATGACTTTGTACATAAAAAGGTTAAACAAATCATGTAAAAAAGTTTTTCTTGTTTTAAAAAGTATATAACCTTTTAGATGTTACTCAAGTATGTCTCTCCCAACAATATTTTGATTACAATAAGAACCCTAGTAAAAATTCAAAATGACATTTTTACCCATCCTATACATTTTTAGCCATCCTATAAAATAAAGACCCTACATCTCATCTTTTCATATCCCGCGATTGGATATTGTTATTGTTTTATAAATATTACCACGAGTCACTGCAAAAGGGCAATTTAGGTAATCCATTTCAAAAAAAACTCCCAACTGCATGTCTTTCCGGTTTTCATCATTTCAAAAGTGACTTGTACTGTATAACCTTTGTTGTAATGGGAAATCTTTTTTGTTTCTTGCAGGGTTATACCAAGGACCTTAATGCCCAGAGAGGTATATTCAGGAACCTTCAAATCAAAGATTTCTTCTTTTGATTGTTTATATTTCTATAGTGTCAAAAATGAAGCTAAAAATTTTCAAGTTTCAAAAAGTAAAGCTACATTGACTTGTACATTGTGCTTTGATAGTTGTACACTGGTTTGAATTTGGGAAGTATTAGCTCTAGGTGAAGAGTGTGACAATTAATAAAAGCTAGTATTGGTTTCTTTATATTTATGGTGATTGGACATGTCTTAATACAAACTGCTTTTGCTCTAAACTTCCTCTTTGCCTTCACATCAAATTTCTCCAATTTTGTCTTTCTTGCATTTTGAACCACAAATAGCAATAAATCAACTTGTTACTTCTATTATATTTTGGTTGCTGGTTACACTCTAACTGGATTGGTCCACTTTAGTTGAAAGCTTGAAATAGACATCAAACTGTTAAAATGTATAGTCTTTTTCAATAATATTTTTCAGGTTCTTTTTTGTCTTTTTTAAATTTATTTCGCGGGTCATACTTTTTCTAAGTTGATGAAGGAAAAAGATGGGACGTACAAAATAAATCTTGTTAGTCGAATAACAAACAATGCCTGCAATATGATTTATATCGCCTAAAAATGTATTTTTTTCATATGTTAAAATAATAAAAATTGTGGTTGGCAGATAACTGGTGAGCCGGTTGGTGAAGTTAAAGCAGTGGCTGATATGCATGAAAGGAAGGCCGAGATGGCTCGTCAAGCTGATGCCTTTATCGCTCTCCCGGGTAAATCTTGAAAATAAGTTGCATTTTCTTAATTCTCAGTTTGCTTAAGATTCGAAATCTTGAAAGTTAAAGTCATATTTGGTTCTCGAATTTTTCAGGTGGCTATGGAACTCTTGAAGAACTGCTTGAAGTCATCACATGGGCTCAACTCAAAATCCACCATAAACCCGTAAGAACTTAAATACGTATACGTTGATAATGTTAGTTGTTAATCAACATCAAGGGAACTAGAAAGGGCATCTTTTTGGTCAAATGTTGGGTAGTATAGAAGAATTATATGGCATGTGAGTAGATGGTTTAGAAGATTTGTTGCATCATTCATTGGAGATTCTTGATTAGTTTTATATATTGTGGGCCTAAGTTAAAAAAATGCGTATTTTGTATTTGTGGCTCTCATTTAATAACGGTATCTTATATTGTGGATCATGTTCAGGTTGGTCTGTTGAATGTGGAAGGTTACTATAACTCATTGCTGTCCTTCATAGATAAAGCTGTTGATGAAGGCTTTATCTCACCACTTGCTCGACGGATTATCGTCTCTGCTCCAAATGCCAAAGAGTTGGTGAGACAACTCGAGGTAATTTGTTTCATTGATATCAATTATATGAGAGATGCAAATGTTTGACTAGACTCATAGCTTAACGGATTAAGATCCTTTCAAGTTGGTTTTCTTGTGAAGAGATATATAAACATGATAAACGGTGGCCACTTGTTAAAATAAATGGTAGACTGTTTTTGTCCTCACAACTTTAAAGTATTTACTGTAACTTAAGGATCTTAATCTATAACAACTAGCACTGGCGGATCTTCCTTAGGGCCCGGGGGGGCCCTGGTCCCCTCCATTTTTTCATTACGTAGTGCTATTTTATCCGTATTTCGTTCGAAAATTATTATTTTTAGTATTATTTCTAGATTCCATAACTTTCGGCCCCCTCCGTTACTTTCGGCAAGATCCGCCACTTATTAACAAGAAGTCATTTTGAAATAAGATGTCAAAAAGTAATTAGTTTGAATAAATAATTGAAAGGATGTTTCCAAGAAGTTTGAAGAGAATGTGACAAACATAAGTGTACCCTTTTTGGCCTTTTGGGAGAAGTCCCTTTTGATCAAGACTTTTTAGCTGATAACTACTACAACTATAATATATTTTGGACCAAAAAGGTTGAATATTCCCATGCATATTATAATCTAACAAAAAGTAAAAATAACCTTTACATGCATTATGCATATTAATAATTTCAGGGAAATAGCTATATATATAGATAATCTTTTGAAGGTTATATTTACGTCTAACAAAAATAAAAACTTGTATGTATACTTTCAGGAATTCGTTCCCGAGTATGATGAAATTGCATCAAAGTTGACGTGGGACGAGGTGGATAGACTAAATTATGTACCAGAGGCAGGAGTTCCAACGTAGAAGTGTACGTGTTGCGTAGTAACCTTTTTTTGGTGGGATTAGTAGTCGGATTATATATACTTTGGGGGTATATATGAATATGAATGATATATATATATATATATACAGACTTTATGAACTGGTACATCTCCATGGCCGGGAAGGGCCTGTTTTGGTATTATTTTGGGGGGTTAATGTCCTTCACATTACTCTTAAAAAGTTTCATGTATATGATGTACGTGGAGATGATACCTTGGTTTTTGCAAGTTTAATTAATGGCTATCTATATTTTGCAAGTTTAATTAATGGCTATTTATATTTATATTTAATTTGCTTTTGTTTTTGTCTTTCTTTTTTTAGAAGAATTAAAGATGCCCACTTTTAGAATTACTATGTTTTTATTTTGTTTAATTAGTAAAAGGAAAATATCAGATTGTGTAACATATAGGGTTTATATGCTGCTAACGTACATGCAGTTAAAATAACATGATATCTAATCTTTCCAAGGACATGATATGCCGATATGGATTATTAGCTTGCGAGAACTCACTTTTTTTTTAAATTTAATATATATATATGCAATTAAAATTGATGTTTATTAATGAAACTCAATATTATATACCACTTTAATTAATAATATTTTAAATAATAAATACAAATTTCCAGTCTCTTTTTTAAAAGTTGTACTTTTTTCTTCTTTTTGAAAGGAAGTTAAAAGTTGTACTTAATAATCCTTCTTTTTATTACGGTTTTTCATCAAGATTAAAAATGCAAAAGTACCTATAAACCATGATCATCATATATTATAATAATAATAATAATAATAATAATAATAATAATAATAATATGATAATGTGTGTGTATCAACTTTTTATTAGATAAAAGTTTGTGACAGTAATGTTACCGTGTTATAAAAACTTCGCGTCAAAGATCATAAAAAATGGTTGAAGTTATATTAAAAGTCAAAAGGATCAATTTCATCATGTATACATATACATAATATATGTTATCTTTTACGAATAATTTATACATGTATTTATTCATATTAGATCCTCAATATATAAATAAATATTATAATATGGAGAATAAAGAGAAGAAGAATTGAGAGAGAAGGAGAAAAAAAATATTCTATTAATGAGGGACGCCTTATATTTATAGGCAGGCTTACATAGAACATTTTAAAAAAGAGATAAACTCTAATATGGAAGTGAATATCCATTCTATATTTGATATTATAATAATAAATAAATAAATACTTGTATGTCTTATCATTGGAAGTTGGAACAGAATGCAAGTATGTATATGATTGATATTGTAATAAAATAAGTAAGCGTTTTTATATATTTATTATATTATATAATAATATATTAGATTAGATTAGATAGACCGGCCGGTTTCCATCTAATGTACGTAATAGATATAGCCTATAGATATATACGTTTCATTATGGTTAGTTTATATTAATCTTTGCTCCATGGAATCTTCTAAGTATTTATTTATCCCAAAGAAATGGGATCACAAGACACACTTATTTTATATTTGAGAACAGATTAGATCTATCTATCTATCATTTTAGGGATAAATCCGTGACCTAATCTGCAATGAGTACTGTGCAAACGAACGTACGTGAAAATATTCATTACCCGTGAGTACGTATGTGTCCATACGGGGTTCTAGATTATACTCGTTAGCGGGTGACGATGGATATGTCATCCGTCGACAACCAGCAAACATACCTACATTACGCATTTCAATTTTAAAAGAGTGATCGATATCTTTTCAGTTTGGTGTAGAATTATTATATAGAGCTAGCTTGCTTTTGTTTAATTGTTGCAATTTGCATGATATATGTAGCCCCTATCCTTGGCCAGCCTGATTGGAAATAGGAATAGCTGGTGATTCATTACTATTTGTACTAGCATAGGGTTCTGGCAGGTTACAATGGATCGAGCATGCATTTATAGGCACCAAGTTGCGGGAACGAAAAAGACCCATAGACATTGGTGCTTTTGCAGCTATTTTTTTTCTCCGTTGTCTATCCCGGAGTCTTTAAATGTACATAATATATTTCACGTTTAATATATTTGTGAGGGTAGCAGCACACTTCATTTCTCCTTTATTAAATAAGAATCATTTTACCTTTTCTTACGGTAAAAGTTATAGTAATATTTTTTTTTTCCAAGACAAATAGTATAAACTACACAATCATACACCTTGAATAATATCTTTGAATGAATAGCAACCACCCACCAACAGACAAGTTAGTTTGAAACTTTCATGCCTCATGAATCGTGCTTCTGTTGGCCACCCACCATCAACATTGCCAGTACCAGTGGAATCCTTCCTCTTATTATTCTATTTACAATTACAATCATGCAGCTTACTTCTCATTCTATTTCAAACCAATATGTTGAATTCTTTTATAGGATATTCAAAATCTGTAAATTTTATCGTTGTCCAGTCGCAGCAATCCAATCTGGAAATCTAGAGGTACCTGGTCGTCTTGGCGAAGTTCACAGCTTGTGGTTGGAGTATCAATGAAGAAGGGGACTACGTACCATTATGGAAAGCCCACGCTAGAGGTCAAAAAATGGACAGGTTGAACAAATCAAGTAACGGGTCAAAATGGAGAATACTTTAATGCAGGTTAAACTGGACTGACTCACAGATACCATTTTATTGGCAGTTTTTGAGTTTCAAATAATGAATGTTGTGGTTTTTAATTCCGACTGATCACGATAAATAAACTAACTTGCAAATAAAGCGAATAATAAGGTTATGGGTTTTAGTCCCATGACGAACGCTTTGTAATTAATTGCCTTTCTAAGAAAAATACATTTGAATTCACTATGGATAAATTTAATTCTTTTGATCCATTTGACTTGACCAATTAGAGCTAAATCATATATCTCAAACCGAATAATTACCCGAAAACAGGTCAATTGACACCTCTAGACCAAGTCTTCAGATTACCAGTAGTAAGCTTACAACCAATGCTACAAAAATGGGCTCACATTACAGATTTTTTTGCCTCGGTACTTGATGTTATGTAATAAAACACATGTAACAATTTCTTGTTCTGACAAGTTTATAAGCCCGGACAACAAAAAAAAAAATACTCCCAAAATTCAATTCAATAAAATAGCACATCGTCAGAAACAAAAACCGCTATCTACCAATCTTTCTAAACCAACAATGGAGATACGCCATTTTTGTTTCCAGGAAGATAGTTACCGATTATACAGCAGAAAAGTATTCCTTGCTGAGCTTAGGGTCGGGCTTCATTGACTTCTCCCCTGGCTTCCATCCAGCTGGGCATACCTCATCTGGGTTATCTTGTACAAATTGCAATGCCTACAGTACAAACAGAGAAAATAAAATTCACCAACACATACGAGAAGAAGTCAGCATATCAGGGCTACGATTTATGGTCCATGACAGATCTGGCAATTACGACTCATTTAATGTGCAGATGCATGATTACTTCAAACAAGTCAATTAAAAATAAGCAGCTAAAATGGTAACAAACGTGTCTTGTTGAAAATTGACAAAAATCTATTTTTACCTAAATCGTTTTAATCAGAGTTTTATATCTTTAGAAATTGTATCTGTAATCATAATAAAGCATTAATTATCTTTAAAACAAAAGTATTTGTGGGGATCCACCAAATCAGAACCGGCCTTTTCAGCCCGTACAAGTGAACTAACTTTGTTTCAATCCAAGCCATGTTACCCGACCCACCCATCGTGCCACCTCTAGTCCACTGATGCGTATTTACCTGGAGTGTTCTCAATGTTTCATCAACACTTCGACCAATTGCAAGGTTGTTGATTGTGGAGTGTTGGATAACCCCTTCCTTGTCGATTATGAAAAGTCCTCTCAATGCTATTCCCTAAAACGCCCATAGCCAAAACACAATATAATTGGTACTCATTTTCCTCATAAAATTTGTAAACTGCGGCTTTGACATGGTATAGCAGTAACATTTTTGAGATGATGTAACATAAGCAAGTAAATAAATAATACATGAATGGTCCAAATACTAAGTAAAGCAAAAGATAATATACAAACTCGCACCTGGTCTTCAATCAACACGTTAAAAGCTTTTGAAATTGATTTTGTCACATCAGAAACAAGTGGATAGTTGAGATCACCAAGACCCCCAGACTTTCTATCTGTTTGAACCCATGCAAGATGGGAGAACTGCAAAAGAGAACCAAAGGAAAATCAAACAAACTAAGAAAATAGAGTAAACTAAGGTCGTAAGAAAGGAAATAACACTCTATTGAAAGCTTGTATAAGAGTTTCAGGAATAGTTACCACACTGTCGACAGAAACACCCAATACTTCAGTGTTTATACTCTCAAATTCTGCATATCGGTCACTGAATGCAGTGATTTCTACATTAAAAGAAAACAAAAACAAAATGAGCAAATTTTAGAGAAGATAATATTAAAGAAAAGAGACCTTCATGTTCAACAAACAATGTGCTACTCACCCGTAGGGCAAACAAAAGTGAAGTCCAATGGGTAGAAAAATAGAATGACATATTTCTTCCCAATGTAATCAGATAGCTTAACCTGCAATGTTAAATTTTGTAACAAAGGTAAAATGTTTTCAAGATTCTTTCTTTACAAGTAAGGACATGTAAAAGTTGCATATACTCCTGACACAGTTTATAGTAAGTTACGTTAATGAACTCTTGATCAAAAACAGCCTCAGCTTCAAAGTCTGGTGCAACATTTCCCACTAGTGGCAGTCCCTACAAAAGCAAAACATGTCAATATGAGAGATAGCTACAAAAGAAAAAAAACTAACCAATCGTGCGTATTTGATTGTCAGTAATCAGTATTTCTAACTCCAATGGCTCAAAATCAAATCACAGTTCCCTTTTGGGTCAAGAGTTTACCCAATTCACACATTTCAGTTATAAAAACATGTTGGCTTTATCCTGAGAATTAGCTGTAATAAATTAATAAAAACTTGTGCTTTTGAAGTACGTTGCCCGGTTTCTAAACTATATACATAAAGATGGGACGTTTAAATAAGAACTAAAAAAAGGTTGAGAAAAAACCACAAAATTACATGTTAGTTGGCATGGATTAATTCCATTCACATATGAAAATTGGAAGTTCATATAAAAGGGGGGAAAAAAAAGGTCTGAAAACCACAAAATGATTACCAATTTTAAAATGTGAATTAATACGTAATATTATGGTTCTTATAATTCTCGACATTTTTTTCTGGTTCTTGTTTGAGCATTGCACTATGCATAAAAATGTCATGTACTATATATAAGTGAAAAAAATTGCCACAAGTGATATAAAAGTTAGCTTTTTTGTCAATGTGGATTACATAACATAAAATGATTACGAGTTCTGACTTCTCCCAGTTAGATAACATAGTCCAAAACAAATGGTATTGTCAAAATTCGTTTATCACACACTATACTTGTTGCTCATTTTTCCATTTTCCTAAATCTGCAAAATGAAATTTCATGATCCTTTATCGGCGTAAAATTATTTTACGTGCCCACATTGACAAAAATCGACACTTTAGGTACCTTTTACGGAAATTTGCCCTGTAAACATATGACACTCTCACATACACTAGGTTTTTTTTAAAGTACTGTATATAACACTCATACAAACATTCATAAATTAAGCAACTTAGAAAAGTATATAATTCCAGTATAATTTCTTGAGATAATAAGTATACATTGATAAAATAATACAAACATTAACATGTAAATGCTACATTGCTACTAATTACACAATTATAACAACTTTTAAAAAAAGTATATATAAGGGGATAACATATATGCTTCTACCTTCCTCTCACATTGATTTCAATCACATGGCTAAATGTTTTAAAAAAATTTAAAGATTGTGAGGGGGAAGCATCAAGCATGTATGAACATGCTGCTAGAAGCATATATCTTATCCACACACATATACAAAATGTAGAAAATAAAAAATATATGAAATA
>JAOXNX010000001.1:34437370-34449288 GCA_028566075.1 Solidago caesia
AATCTTCGTGCATCACTTTTATCATGATCCAATGGTCAAGATCTTATTTTATTTGTTTTACTTTAATACTTGTTTTATAATAACCAACCCCTGTATAGATATATATTTATTGATTTTCAGTTATCTTAATTCATTCATTTTGTAAGATTCGACCAAATAGTTGGATTGGATCTCTCAAAAAGCATAATTCCACTTTTTTTTGTCTGCATGTTACATTAGAGCATAAAAATCCGAATATTTTTTAGGGTCTTGTTAAATACAGCCCTAAGAGCTGTAGTTAAGGTGCATAAAATAGTTGTACACTTACCATAAAATTCAGGGGGTGGACTTTTGATACGGAAGGTACAATTATTTTATACACGTTAACTACAGCCCTTAGGGCTGTATTTAGCATTTTCCTATTTTTTATAATGTGAATCTTTGAAAGATATTATTGATTAATTTTCTTAATTTAATCCGATATTTCTATATGTTATATAGACGAATCAGATGCCACTATTGAGATGCTATTGCTACAATACTTTCCATAAAATATTTCCCAAACGGTTTTTTATTTAGTAATTCACTAATCAGATATCGCAATTAAAGGCTAATTTCAAAACCAATACAATAATTATTTGCAATTAATACCAAATCATGAATTTGAAATACAAGGTTTAATTATAGAAGGGATTATGATTATAAATTTATAATGGGATTTTCTAAACAATGCCCTTAGGGCAATGGTTAAGCTCCTTATATATAGTAAGTAATAATTAATTGAACACAAACATTTCCATATGAATGTATAAATTGTTTGTAAACATGGTAAATATAGTGTTCATTAAATGATTATATTCCATAAATATTTAACTTAACCATTGCCCTAAGGGCATTGTTTAGAAAATCCCATTTATAATTTATAATTAAATAAAGATTTAATAGGTATAGAAATGATATAGAAATCTTGGAAGAAAATATACAAAAAGGCTGCTGGTTAAGACATCGACAGTATACGCCAATCATTATCTTTACTCAAACTACTACAAAAAAAATAAAACTACAAAACATCTTTTCAAAATACGTATTTTTTCATATCATATCTCTGTAGCTTCATCTTCTCTGCCATGGCCGCCGCCGCCGCCAATGATGACACCACAACACCACCCATCTCTACTACCTCCACCGCCACCACAGACACGTCATCTTCCATGTCATCATCATCTTTTTCTTCTTCAATGGATTTCGAGCTGGCCTCCATCAAACCACCTGTTTACAATTACACCTCTCTCCGGGACATCCTCCCATCGGCAGGGATCGTCGTGCAGTCTCCAAGAGTAATTCCATGCTATGCCACTCACTCGGGTTATGAAATATCGATACGTAACCGTCTTGTTAAACAGGCGGCATGGGCTTATTTACAACCCATGTCAACCACCCATGAATGCGATGAACCCACCTTCTTCCACCGGATGTGGAACCAATTCTCCGGTACCATCCTTCGTGTTGTAGCCGTCTTCTTTGATTGTCTTCTCCGATAATTTATGTCTCCCAGCCGGACATGCAACACAAAAATCGAAGATAGTGGATCCAAAAGGTGGTAAAACACCCATCATTGGTTTTCTTTCTTAATTTGTAGAAACAAAAAGTTAATGAAAATCGAATGAATGAAAAATTACAAGTTCTTTTTTTGTGTGTGTGTTTTTTTGGTTTCTTTACAATTTGTACATTGAGCATTGTTTGTTTAAGGAATCAGAGTCCCCTGGATCGTCGAAATCTAAGCCAAACGGGTTCTCTATGACCCGAACCTGAATTTGATCTACTTGGTGATGGTGGAAGATGGAGTTCTTCAGCGTATACTGGGTGATGTCGGCTGGTGTTTGGCAGTGGTGGAGCAGTGGGCGTGATTGTGGTTGTGGGTGTGGCTTCCCACCTGTCTTCTGACGGCACTGATCGGAAAAATGAGGTTGGGTTGACAGGAGGTGGCGGAGGACGTCCATCTCCGGAGTTTTGATGACTTTGTAAAACCTGTTCAATAAAAAAGGTTACAAAATTTAGAATGTAGCATTAATAAACAACAATGAAAAAGGATTGCAAGACGAATTATGGAAGAACAATGTTTTCGTTAGAATCAAACCATTCAAGCGATGTGATATATACTGATATAAGTTGGTCTCGCGTTTTGTGTACCGGCTCAAAATGAGTCAACTTTGGTGCAAGTTGAAACGGGCCGGGTTAAAGTTCATTTGATTAGACTTTTTATTTATAAAATTATATATCGGTGAGTCAAATATGGTTTTGGTAACAACTCGATACAAGTAATTTTTGGTATACATAGGTTGTCCCAAAACATTTTTTGGGACATCAAATTGTAAGAATATTATTCAACAAAAGTATGATCTATTTAAGCCAAACAATTTAGAAAGTTATAGTATGGAACTATGAATTAAAATCACACTGCAGAGAACTTTCGACCCAACCAGCTCTTTGCCTCTTTTAGTTGAAATATCCGCATTTTCTTGTAGGACACAGATTCAAGTTTGATCAAACTAGTCCCCGAAAACATATTTAACAATATCCGAACTTCTGATTTCTAAACCCAATTCGAAAATATACATTAAAAACCTGATTTAAAAGATCAACAGATGCAAAAGAAATGCCTTGAAAAAGAAGGGAAAAAAGATGATACCTCAAGAGGTTTAGAAGGCTTGGAAACTAGATACTGAAAGATTTCAAAGAACTTTGTTTGACCCAATTCTGTAGAATTCTGCCAATAATAAATTGCCACGTCCCATGCTTTAGCCCTCAGTTCCTTTAAACTTCTTTCAATATCTGTCTCATGCCTTTCTACAAATGGTCTCAACATTGCTTCATATACATACCAGGTTCCCTGCACAAAATGGTCCCAAACTTACCTTTTTATGATACCCGTATCATATCATATAACATAATAGGTAGTACAACACTTTTTTTTTTTTGGCACTAATTTATGGTATTGCTCTACATTAAGTTTAATGCTTTTGTTTACCTTGGTTTTCGGATACCATAAATAGATAATGAGGGCTAGCTTCATTTCACCATACATTGGCACCCTACAAAAATTCCATTACAAAGATAGATTAAGTTTAACCGGCTAGGGTTCACGTGGTTATAAGTATTAAAGAAAAACATACCATGACATGAATAAATCACCAACCCTATCAAAAACGGTAAGTATTGCAACGATCACCCTGATAATAAATCAAAAGTAGTTACTCAATACGTAACCAACAATCCACATGATCATATTGTTAAAACTTAAACCACTCGGAACATGTTACATAAAAGTTGCAAACTTTATGCGAAATGATTTTATTGATTCGGTGGAAAAAGATCAATTTCTTTCGAAAACAACAACCATGTATTTAAAATTTTGCTATATTTTGCAAAAGCTCAACTCAAAGTGAAGAGTCCATAGAAGCAAACATGTACCATGTGAATTTACATCATCATTATCACTCAAAACCTCTCAAATGGCATGACTCTAAAAGTGGTCCCCTTTTCTTTACATAACTAAAAGTTAAATGAAATCTTGAACATGAAGGGATTACAAGAAAACACACCATTGCATATCCATTGTTTTAATTATCCTTGATTGTTTGCGTGCACTAAAATACTTCATTCCATTATTTGATACAATAGTACACACATTAGATTCATTGACTTTTGATGAATCAAATCGGGGCATGCTTTATATATAACCTTGGAAAATGAGTTTCATAAAAAAGATAATATCAAAATAGGAACGAGTTGAAATTGCTTATCGTCTATTTTAAATACATACAACTTTTTAAAATCGCTTTAGATTATTATATATTGTGGCTATAATTTTTATAATCATATTTAACACGTAAACATTTTAAAAAGATTGACAAAAAAGATATTGTCAACCTGGCCCAATTCAACTCAATTTGGCCAAGCCAGTAGTAAATAACATGCTTTAACCCAAACTCATTACCCAACCCCATCCACCAGCCACCTCAAGGTATCATTTTTATCATGTGAAGATAAATAGAAAGTGACACCATTTAATAAAACATATATATAGGATGCTTCAAGAATTTGAGTAAACCATTTGTTGATTAAGACATGTTCAAGCAACTAAAACTCCATCATGTCAATTGGCAAACACATGTCTCTTTCAATAATTAGAACAAAAAGTAACTTGCAAACCTTATCATTAGTACTTAAAATCATCCAATATTCTTTAGGTGCCTAATCATGAAAGTTTTCAAACACAAATTATCTAATATTTCATTATCATGAAAAAGCTAAATATATCCCTCAATCTAACCTCCATGAACAAATAAGAAATAAAACAAGTAGTTGACCAAACACACAATTAGGTCAACTTTTCAAGATTAAAAGTTAGACAAGACAATAATAATAGATGGAAAAACTCACCAATATTGACACCAAAATCTTAATTCTCCATTATCAACTCCATGTTTCTCAATGGTTTTAAAACACTCAAAAGCTGGATATGCATATCCAAGAATCAACCTGCATCCATTACCAAACATGGATTAAAATCCCATGTATCCAAACACTACAACAACAACGGTACCTAATTTCGACAGCGGCAGGGTATGGGGATATATCCAAACACTAAGTTCCCCAAATAAAAACTAAAACTTTTTTTATATATATAATAAATTTCTAAGGAAATGACTTACACAAGACTGTTTGTGATGAGCTCTCCCAACATCTTTTTCTTCTAACAATCTTCCCCTTTTGCCGCCAATTTTGTAAGTTAATTTCACTGTACATAAATTGATCATCAACAAATTTATACAAAAATAATCAAATTGGATTAAAACCCAAGTCAAATTACAACAAATAATAATTAATAATTAATCCATATATATAAACAAAAGTAAAAAAGATGAATACAGTCAGCTGAGAATAATTCTTTTATCAATTAAATTAAATCTTTACATAAAGCATTTTTTTTTCTTGAAATCACCAAAATCTCAAATGAATCCAATCTAAATACATCAAGATTAACATTTTCAATCAATTAAATTTTGGAATTTGAAAAATCCACAATTAGAATCAAGAAACACAAAGTTAAGTATGAAGAACACTGTGTGGGGATCATGGAGCACATTATACCTTAGTAAGTAAGAAAAAGATTGTTGATTTGTGATGGGGTTTAGAAAATATTAATGGGTTTTAAAAATTAAGTAGAGAAAGCTGCAAATGGAGGAAATTTGTTGAGGAAGGAAGTGGTGTTTATTATATAAGCATGTGTGTGTGTATGTATATGTATGGATGTATGTGTGTATTTATGTTAAAGAAAGAAAGCGGTTGGGGAAGTGGGGTTTACTTGCCTCCAACGCCTCTAGTAAACTTTCTTTTAGGCTTATTTGGAAAATGCATATTTACAAATTTATAAATAGATTTTGGTTACATCTTCGATCTTATAAAACTTTATAATATTTTTTTAAAATTTATATCCAAAGTAATACTTTATTAGGATTTTGTAAATGGATAATTAATACTCCGTAAAAAAGAATATTTTTCTGCAAACATTTAGTTTGAACTTAAGAGCATCTTTATCTTAAGTATGATAGCTAATGTGATAAGACTAACATACTAAGGTTTAATGTGATAAACGTTGGAGCTTTGAAGTGAAGAATGCGTGATAGAGGCTAAGGGGGAGGGAGCGGTGAGATCCTTACCTTTTTTATCCTCACCGTTCACCAATTATATTAAACCATCTACGATTTATCCTAATAATCTCATTTTTGTCATTTTTAACAAGGTGTGGTACACAACATTTTTGTCATTTTTGATTTTTGGCACGGGTTCAAGGGGTGGCGGCGGTGTTACCGCACGGGTAGGGTGAAACCGCACCCCTACTATACCATTGCCACTCCCTCCCCCCCTAAAGTGATAGCTATCGCTTTGGTGGTCAATGTGATATAGTTTTCTTTATATTTTTCTTAAATATTATGGTTTCAGATTTTAGTGTGATAGATTGAAAAAAAAATATAAAAAATTGTTGTAATAACATTTGAGAGTTGAAAATACTCTAAGATTTCAATGTACTAACTTGTTCATTTTAATACAATCAATCTTATAATGCAAAGAATCAAGACACTTTAAATAAATCGATATAAATATGATTTATGTAACTTTGACAATAAAAGTATAAAACATCATCCAATAACGATGATAGATAATGACAAGTGGCATATATACTTAAAATGTGTGTAAAATAATTCATTTGATCTGAAGAAATCTTTTTATGTGGAAACAATTTACTCTTTTGATCATAAAACCGAAGACTAACAAGTACAATTGAATAGATGTTTGATGGAACTTTAAATCAATAGAAACAAATATAACATTATATGTGTCATGAAAATATTACATGTGAATGCTGCTACGTGTTGTTGGTATGAAGTAAGAATTAAAGAACACGTACGTCGGTCGTAGTGTAAGGAATTTTATGTCAGAATACAATCATTTATATCACGACGACATACATTTCTATTCTATGATTCTAGAATATAATATGTAATGTAACTATATAAATGCACTCATTCTTAAATCATTGTCACGATTAAACTTTGTAAGAAAGTAAGAAATGATTAGAAATGGTTGTTTCATCCTGGAAACACATATCAGTGATTCAGTGAACTAAGAAAGGTTATCTTGAAGCAAATTAATTTTGTGCTTTCTAATATAATTTAACCTTATATTATATGTTCATAATTTTTTTTATAAAAGTTAGAATTATCAAATTATATAATGTGTTTATTGACCTATAACTGACTTAGGCAGTTAGTAACTACAACCAAAGTGACCTATTGGTCAATGTCGTATCCGAAAATGTTAAAAAATTAGGGGACCGACTCGCTAAAAAAAACAAGCCCCTACAATAACGAGTCGATAATAAAATATAATAACATAATATTACGATAATAAATGTTTTTGACATTAAAAAAAAATATGACAAAAAAAAGTATAATATCATTTATATTTTTAAACAAATCCCCTTGCATTTTTTGAAGCAAAGTTATCGATCAACACTTTATATTTTATAATAAAGTATTGTATATATAATATATAAATATGAATGTCAGAATGTGTTGAAAAACCCCCACACAAGTACACAACAACAACAACAACAACACCCAATTAATTCCTGCGTAAGCGGGATATGAGAAAGGTGAGATGTAGATAGTCTTGCTTCTACCTAAAGGTAAATAGACTGCTTCAATAAGGATCTCCAGCCAAACAAGTACACAACATGTTTGATTGAATTCATGTGGTCACACAAGGTAGTGGGCTTACTAGAGATTTTGTGAGATTTTATATAAATTTTAAATAAATTAAACGAGCTAAAGAGTCTTTTTTAAGTCTCATAGAAAAGATTTATTCTATCATCAATTTTAAAAAAAAATAAATAGACTCAAGAATTTTCTTAAATTTTTTTTTTGAAAAATAAAAAATATATATATATAGAAAAACTTTTGAAAAAAATTATGGCCCCTCCGCCCTCGGATGGAGTGGACCCGGCCCGTTAGCACCCCATGAGCCCCCTTTGGGCCGACCCTACTAGTGGGCTACGCATGCCATGATATCCTTACAAGACTTCTCAAATTCGAACATTTCTAAGTAGACATCTTTAGGTTGGTCAAGCAGAGGTTTCAGAAATGGTTGTGGGTATACTTCGCCAAGTTGTATATATCTGAGTTAAAGACTCTTATTAAATAACCTAAGAAAAAACAAAAAAAAACTACTCAGTTTAAGTAATAGTTTGTTAGTCTCTATTAATGGTTATAGTTTCTATAAAACTAAAATGGGCAAATTGCCAATAAAGAGGCGATTAATGAAACTTTTTTTGATTAAGAGGTAAATATTTTCTTTCACATAAAAAGGGGTAATTAATTCATTTATCTTCAAAAATTGGGTGTTTTTAATTTATCATTCGAATTAAGCCTACGTGTCTGTATATATAGACCTTCATTAACCACGTAAAAATCCATGTGTATCAAAAAGAAAGCGTCACACTTTAATAAGTACATTACGAATCAAATCCTTTAGGATTTTTTACATACTAAATTTAGTCGTATATGTACGTATTCAGTTGTCACGACATCTTTTTGATACACTTGAATTGCCACGTGTTAATGCAAGTCTACAAGTACATGCAATGTTGTTTTAATTTGAAAGAAAAATGAAAATACCCTCTATTTTTTTTCTTTCTAAAATTGAATTAATTACCCTTATTAAGTGAGGAAAATATTTTACCACTTAATTGAAAAAAATTCAATTAATCGTCCCTTTCTTATTAATAAATTATTATTGACAAAGTAAAGATAGGGTGAAATAGGACTCAAAGTGAAAGTGATCGAGGAGTTTTGGTTTGACTATTTTTTCATTAATGGACACAAATGCATAATTTTGTAAGCAAAAAGAAAGATACAGGCATACAGCCATGGAATAAAATTAGTTCCCACATTGAATCTGAACTCTTTCAAAGTCTATATGTAACAAGAATCATTCAAATGAGTAGTTAGTTATAAGACACTAAGCCTGTTAAATATATAGGTCCAGTGGCGGAACTTGAACATCACTGTAAAAGGGGTCAAAAAAATTTGGCCTAAAATGTGCTTCTACATTTATAAAAATCAGCCACAAAGTTTTTTGTATCCCAATTTTTGAGGAGGGTAAATACATATAATTTTTTTTCAACCCCAAATATTAAATAATTGCTAATTAAAATCTAGATTTTTGGAAGGACCCAAACCCCTTCCCGCTCTATGAATCTTCTGACACTGTGTAGAACAATGTTTTGATGTTGATGAATTGACCCAAAAAAAAGGTATCATCCAATGAATTTATTTGAAAGTTTACTCGGTTTAATAATGTTTTTCCAAATGTTCAATTTAGATACATGAAAAACAGTGGTGTTGTCGGATAAAACAGTGGTTTTCATCAAGGAGATCCAATGGCCCATTTTTTGTTCATTATTGCTATGGAAGGGCTTCATGTGGTGATTGATAAGTTGGCGAGGAACGAGTTATTTAAATGCGCTAACATAAATAATACTTCTGTTTCTCATCTTTTCTATGCAGATGACATCATGTTGGTGGTGGTCCAAGAAAAATTTGGAGATTATTGCTAATGCATTAAAATTCTTTTTTCATGTTTCTGGGCTTAAAATAAAACTTGAAAAATCTTCAATTATTGGAATTGGAGTTGGGAGTACCGAGGTCAACTCTATGGCATTATTTGTGGGGTGCAAGGCCGAATCTCTTCCATTCAAATATCTTGGCATTTCAATCGGAGGGAGTTCTTCAAGAGTGTGTACTTGGGACCCGGTCATTTCAAAATTTCAGAAAAGACTTTCCAAGTGGAAAGTTAATCTCTTATCGATTGGAGGAAAATCCACCCAAGTTACATTTGTGTTGGGATCCTTCGGAATTTACTTTTTACCCATTTTTAGATTGTCGAAGAAGGTTAATAATGTTTTGGAGGTACTTAGAGCTTCCTTCTTTGGGTTGGTACAAAAGAAAAAAAGAAAAATTGCATGGATGAAATGGGGCTCGATGCTAGCTGCGAAAGAGAAAGGGGGTGTGGGTTTTGGAAGTTTGGAAGCCACGAATCATTCGTTATTATATAGGTGGCAGTGGAGGGCCTTAAACAATCCTTGTAGCATGTGGGTTCAGGTTTTAAATGCAATTCATGGAGAAGACTGTTTCTCTAATCTCATTGCTAAAAGTAAAGGGGTTTGGAATAACATTGTTCAAGTTGCTAAGGTCATTCACGACATACCCACCATCATGGATAATATTATTACCAGGGAGGTGGGAAACGGTGTGAACACTAAGTTCTAAAAGGATTTATGTTGCGGTGATTCTTCTCTCACCTCGGCTTTTCCTCGTTTGTTTGCTGTAGAAGTTGATAAAGATTGCACTATCTCTAGTCGAATGGAGAATAGGGAATGGAAGTGGAGCCGGAGAAGGGCGTTTAGATTTGATCAGGAACATGACTCGCTGCAACAGTTGGTAAATTGTCTTCCTAATGTGTTAAGTAGTGATGAAAACGATAGTTGGTCGTGGCATTTAAATGGAAAAAATGAGTTTTCTATTGTTTGTTTGCGCAAGACATTGGACCATTATCGCCTCCCGTGCAATGGAAGTGTGGAAACGATTTGGAACAAACTTGTCCCCAAAAAGATTAACCTCTTCATTTGGAGATTCAGAAGAGACTGCCTCGCTACCACTATCAATCTCTTTGCTAAAGGTTTCGATGTCAACTGTCAATTGTATAGTAATGGGGTAGAGTTCGTTGATCATATTTTTGGTAATTGTAAAGTGGCTGATGATACTAGAAACCTTATCTCTTCTTGGCTGGGTTGTGCAATTCCCAATTTAATTACCTCCTGAAGGAATTTTGAATTGGTGCGCTACTTTAGACAAGTCGGCGAAAACTCGTTACTGGATCCAAGCTATTATCTTCATTTGGTGGTGGCAAATTTGAAAGGCTAGGAATAATTTGACTCAAAATGATGTTCATGATAGTAGTTCTTCCTTATTTTACTCCATTATAAACTACACATTCTTGTGGATTGACGGTAGGGATAAAAATTCGCACATTACTTGGGACAATTGGAACGCGAGTCCCATCCCTGATGATTAAATGGTCTAGTGTTGCTGCGTTTCGTGTTTACATTGTCGGTGTGATTATATGTTGGTATGTTTCTCGTTGTATTTGCTTTTTGTGTGTCCTCGAAGCTTGTTTGGGATTGCATAAAAAACATCATGAGGTGAAAATCGGTGGCTCGACCCTCGTTGATGGGGTTTTTTCTTGTGTCTCGGGGAACTGTAATTGGCACAAGTTTTTTCCAATCTTTTTGCAATCTTAGCAGTAAAAGATTCGGGTAGATTCTAGATAGAGTTAATTGTTGGTTATCTAGAATTTATATTTGTAATTGTACTCTTTGCCCTCTAGCATGTTGCTAGGTGGTCCTTGTTATATATAATATTCTGTTGTCATTAAAAAAAATGAAAACGATATTTAACTTGAATGTAACATTTAGTGTGTTCGTTTGAAAATTGTAAAATTTATTTCAAGGGAATTATATTTAGTCTTACAACCATCTACTATTGGTGCTTAACAAAAGATAAGACATCAAATAAGACTCAACTAATCGTCTTCTATATATTACTTTGGCTCATTAATATATTTAGTCTTTTATAGCGTAGTCAAACAAAAATACTAACAGATACGGGATTAAACCGACGCACAACCGATGCATTGGTTCTACGATAAGACAACTGATGAGGCCCTTTTAAGACTACCTTAAATTGTCTTGAGGGTCCATGTTTTTTTTTAATGTAATAATGCTTCTTGATCGTAAAAATAAATAAAGAATGCTACAAAAAGTCAAAAAGGGGGGCAAGATATGCCTGACTCATGTGAAAATTCTTCATAATTTACCATTCACGAGGTTTCACTTATGAGAGTAAAGAAAAGTTATTTCAATTATATTAGCTATATATAAGTTAATATATAATAATATATATGTAATTATGTAAAGGAAAATGATATATATTTGACTATGTAAATTTATATATATTTGACTTTTGTATATGGAGTGTTTGACTGTGTCAATTTATATATATTTGACCTTTTCGGTTATGAACATCATGATTTTACATAAACATACGAATGAGATACCTTTCAGAATTTTCAAAAACCAAACAGAAGGGAGGAGTCACGACTCCCAAGTCCCAACCCTTCGATCCTTTCACCATTCATCAATTATATTTTTGCTATCTTATTTCAATTTTTAAACCTTATTTTCAATTTTTTTTAGTGGCGTTCATTCGCTCATGACATCCAACCCTCCCAATTTTTTAATTTTATATTCATAATTA
>JAOXNX010000001.1:34453611-34465083 GCA_028566075.1 Solidago caesia
CCCCCCCCCCCCCCCCCCCCACACACACACACTCACTCTGGCTGGAGGTCCTCCTAGAAGCAAGCTCTCTACCCGCGGGAAGGGTTATGATTGTCTACTTCTAAACCCCCAGACCCTGTTCATGGTGGGTTTGGTATCGTTGACATTGACATATTGTAGCGGCTTTTATACATAGACTTGTATATGCTTTACTCGAGTATATGCCATGTATGCTTAAATGCTTTTATCAGTTTATGCTTATATCTTTTACATGCTTCTATGCTATATGGTTTATGCTTTTTAACATATACTCCATATTTGCATATTTTCACGCACACGCTCACTCTCACATATACATCGTCACCAACACACATACGTGCACATGCATACGTAATATACTTCTACAGACTCTTGCCGGATGTCTTTTTAGATGTAGTCTCTCTACCCTTAGGTAGATATATGACTGTCTACATCCTACCTCTCCCATACCCACCCATCGCGTGATGGGGGTATCGTTGTTATCTATTATATGCATCCAACTTAGAACATTTCTATATTATGTATCAAACTTTCATATATTGTTATTGTATGTGTCTGATGGTAGTTTTGCATAAGTTGGATACATACTATTGATTTCGGGCTATAGTCGGATACAGTTTTGAACTCCTAATCATTATTTTAAAAATCTATGATGGTACCCCCGTATGCGGTGGCAGATAGTTTTAGGTAGTTTATCTTTTTTTTATTAAATTTGAAATTAAAATATTTTTAAAAAAATCTGGCGGCTGACGATGGGTGGCAGATGATCGTGGTGCTGTAAGAGGGGAGTGATGTGTCACTTTTTTATTTGGATGGAAAAAGGGGTGATATGGCACGTTGACATCCGTGTTACTTTATCTTAAATTGGGGTAGAGTTTTGCTTTATATAATATGGAGTAGTATAGATATAGATTATACTGTTTAGAGCAAACAATGCTGCTATCAAATTTGATTTAAATCCCCATATCACTTATGCATTACAATTTAAGGGTTATTGTAAAAAGTTATATTTTCTTGGAATGGAGGAAATATTTCTCTTGAATTTTAATACTTAAACTGGGTGATAATATAAGTTGTTGCTACAGGAGTTATTTCATTTTACACTGATTTTTTGGAGTCCCTTTACGAGCAAATGGGAGAGACTGCTTCTATTACAGGTAACAACTGGCTGCGAATTTTCATTGTTTTCGATTGTTGCAAGATAAAAGTATTATGTAACATCTAACCGATAATGTGTATTTGTATTTTATGATCAGGAATCGGGTATATATCACACTCAGAAAAGGTATGTTATATGGTTTTACGAGTTCTAATGTTATCCAAGATGTGCACATTTTTCTGATCTCGCAAGTTTGTAATGTATGCCTAAGGATTGTTTATGTAGGATTACCAAATTCTTTTGTCAAGGTTCAAATCATATAAGCTCTCATGCAGTCATGCTTGATATATTCACTATGAGTTCTTTAATCAAACTAAAATATAGGAAGTGTGATTAAAGCAACATGTTGATATATATGATGCACAATTTCCCAAACTACTTTAGCTTCTTTTTTTTTACTATCAAAATAACATATATAAACCTATTTTGATGGATTGACTTGTTTGTGTATCTGGAACTCAAGGTTACTCTTATTGAAAATTTTAGCTTTTATTTGTATGTTTTTAGCAACATGTTAAGGGATCAACTGTTAAGGGATCAACCGAAAGCCGATTGGTTTCACTTAATTTCTCCGGGATAAACTGATACAACCGAACGAATACCCCTAACTAAACAAATGTTGTGTTCGATTGTGCCACAAGAGAATTTTTCAGCAATTGACATGGATATCTATTAAACTTCGGGTGAATTTCCACAGAATTTGCCGCAATCTCAATAATTTCTAATAAGTAATTAGTGCATCAATTATATTTTTCAATATTAATATAATATTTAGAATAAAATGATTTGGGAGGTTTTATGCCTTACACACATGGGGTGCGTTTGACCCAGTTAACCTATTGACTGCCTCGAGCTATTAAGATATACGAATCATTAAATTAAGAACTTACTCTGGTTTTTAGTCGTGCAAATGGTGAACTGTTTCCTTGTTAATAGTTTTACCAATAAAAGCCTGCTAACAAAAGAAACTTCATATTGGAGATACACTATACGAAAACATTGCGTGAGGTCAAAATATGGAAAATAAGCATGGCACCAGACGATTGCTTCATGGAAGTCAGATCATTTTTATGTTTGCCAAGAGTATTACAAAGCTTAAGATATTTCATCTTCGGTCAGTAGTAATATATTGCTGTCTTGATGTATTTCTTTGCTAAGTTCAAGATTTATCTTTATATCTTATGGCATGCGATCAAATTATTTGCTTTTTATGTCGAGTGATTATGTTGTGAGATAATTCCGGTCTATTTTGGACTAGTACTTTGTTATCACACTTCATCTCTTTTCTTTGTTTGTATGTATTTTTTTAGGACTGGGAAAACAGAAAGTTGTTCTCACTGAAGGAACAAATTGATCATAAGGTAATATTTCTCGATCTTTAATTTACTTGATATTGTATCGATGTGTGTTTGCCGTTTGAAGTTGTTATAGTCGGATAATCAGCTACTCAAGTGTTGACTAGTTTATATGATGTAAACGTAAAATGACCGAGGACTATCCTGTCAAAGGAGATGCGTCTAGCGAGATGAGAGTAATAGTTTCTCAAAGTAGGTTGAGAAAGGGGTAACTAGGTACTTTTTATTTTCCCTTGATAATTAGTTTTATTGCAGCTAGTAGGAGGGATCAGTTCTGGACAATCTGTTAATCTTTTTATTCATAAAAAAATGTTTATTGACATTAAAATAAGATAAGCAGTAGCAAAATGCAAATCCAATCACTCATGTTTATGTCCGTCGTCAATAATAACAAAGAGTTGTTAGTGACATGATTTTCATCTCTTTTCCCTTTCGCACAGATAAATTTCATTCAGCAGGAACTGCAAGCACTTGAAGTCCCTCTTATAGTGGTGTGTTTTATTGCTTCTTAGATCAAGTATGACAAAATATATTCATGAAAGTTTTCATATATTTAACAAATATTTAACTTAATTTCCTTATTCTAGTCCATTCTTTTTGGAAATGAACTCACTTCTTACATCAAATACCTGAAACTAATACATTATATATCCTCTACAGGTAGGGCACTCCATTGGGTCCTATATGTCTTTGGAAATATTTAAACAAATTCCCGAAAAGGTAATAACAATTGCACATTCTTAGTTCATGTTTTACCCGTCTTTCCCTTAATTGGTTGTTGGAAGGTATATATGCTGAATGAGCGATATGGGTTCTGGTCAAGTGGGTGTTTTTAATTTTTTATGGGCTTGGTAAGAAAATGTCAAAATGGGCAAAAATGGGCCAGAATGGGTTCGCGTAAAAAGCAGGTGGTTTTTATGTGCAAGTTAAAATGAGATGAATTGGGCTGGTCCAACCCACTAAGCTAACACTTGGTTGTCCCTTTTTATTGAATTTTGTAAATATTTAATGTATTAAGTATGATTAAAAATTATATTTTCAATATAACTAGTTAATTAACCCCGTGTGATATACGTATCTTGATATTTTTTTTTGCTACAATTTTAAAATAAATACATCTACTCTTAACATTTGTTCCAAGTGAGATCTGTACCTGCAACCAGGTATTCTGTTTTCCTCCATAATCTGTTAAAATCTTATTTAGTTGCATAAAGTAGGTATTTATTTGGTTTATGTTGAGGGGCGCTTTGCATAAATCCCGTGGATTAGTGTTCCGCCAAAGGTGGAGTAGAAAACCCATGGATAAGAAAAGAGGATAAAAAGATAGATAGATAATAATTTTTCTTGTAAATAAAGTGAATTATGATGCTAAGCATACATGTTTGATGATTCGATCTGTCTCATTTTGATCTATAGGTATATAGACCCGTTTTCTAATAAATACAACCGAAATTGACCTTGTTATTCATATAAATGAGTTAAAATTGGCAACATGTAGTGTCTTCTCATGCTTATGTGTGATACAACAGGTTGCATATTTTATTGCCCTCTATCCATTTTTGGCTGTGAATGCAGAGTCGCATCAACAGTCGATTATAAAGAAAATTTCAAGGTAAAACTACTGTAATCATCATGATAATACCATATCACTAAACCGCCATTAGATCCCTGCGGCAAAAGTTAATGATCCTTATCTAGCAGACACCTTCAAACCCTGTCTGTAAAATCTTTGATTTAGAGATGTTTCTTTCCTACTGTTTTAAATAGTAAAAAATAATCTATGGATAATAGAGGTAACACTATCGACACACTTACTTGTGAATGTGTCGATTTCGGTTGTGCTCTATGACTGTTATCTTAAAAGGGTCAAATAATATAACAGGTAATGTGGGAACGGGCCCAATGGGTTGAATGGGTTAAACGGGCTGAAAGTCGCCCAAAGTTTTGTTTTTAATGCATACAACCTAAATTTATTTAAATCAAAGATACTATTTTTTGTTGCAACAGTAATGTTTTTTAATCATAGCTAATGAATAATAAATGGACTAAGGTGTTTGCTTGTTAAACCAACCTGATCTTGCCCATGTAAGCACTAGAAACTGGCTGTTTCAACCTGAACACATAAAAGCCCGTTACCTAACCTGCTTGTCTTTCCACCTCTATTATATTACTGGTGTTTTTACTATGATCTCAAGATCGTGGTGTCCTTTAATTTGTTTTATCTTGCATTGTTCCCACCCATCGTGATTTCTCCGGTTTAATTCTGTAATCTTGGTTTTATACTCCTTGTTTCTTGGACAAAATTTTGAAACATGTTTCTAGCAGGTCCCGATTTACATCTAGTTTGATCAGTGCGACCGTGGCATTGTTGGGGTTGCTACCAGTTAGGGCATCAACATTTATCGCAAAAAACTCATTAGCAAAATCATGGTCCACTACTGCTATTGATGCTCTTTGTAAAAGTGTTCTTAAGGTGAACCTAGTTTATTTGACTGAAAGTTTCATTTCTAGAGGTAGTTATATGTATTATTTGCATAAAAACAAAGCCAGCGGTCTATTTTAGGTAACCGGAAACTTTACACTAGAAAAAACCATCGTAGTTTCAAAATTTTTGATATAAGGTTAAGATAACCAGTTTTTTTAGCTCCCATGTTGGAGTATAGCAACGTGATTAAAAGTTAACACAACACAAGTACCACATCTTTGACCATTTATCGGGTCTGATCACGTTAACTCAAAGTTTCTGAAAATTGGTTATATAAGTAAAACAAATGAAACTTTTCCTCAAATAGAAGTAGGACCATATAGATTATATACTCAAAAGATTAAAACATATGGATGCATTTTACACTTTACCCAAAAAAATTTAAACTTGCTGGGACAACCATAATAAGTACAGGATATCTCACTACTTTATATATTTAGTATCTATCATTTATCATCTAGAAACACATATAATTATACATTCAAATTCAGAATTATTTTGTCAGTTTGTATGGGACATGTTCTGTTTTTGTTCAAGTGGTCCTAGAAGTCCTTTCTGACTTCTTTAAAAGATTATGCCCACATTTTTTGAAATACATTAAGTATTATTGTTTATCTTTTTCAGTATCATACAATGAACAATGTGCTTTATTTGGCCATGACCGAGTTTGAAGAGGTATAAAATGTTTTTGAAATAAGAAAAGCTTACCATCTTGTTCCTTTGCTATCGTAAAACCCATTGAAAAAAAATATTTGGATTATTTTACCATGGTCTTTTATATAGCTATACAAGGAACCGGATTGGGAATTCATGAGGAAAAAGCACAATCGGATTGCATACTTGTATGGTGATGATGATCACTGGGCTCCATTGCACATCCATGATGAGGTAAAACATTGATGTCATTCATGCCTACATATATTTTCGATAGTATTTTCTACTTCAAGATAGTGTTTGAAGTTGAAATTGTTAGTTGTTCAACTCATTGACAAATTCTGATTATTTGAGTAGCTAATAGATAAATGGCGCTTTCAACCTGTAGCCTAGCTGCGTCCGAAGATGGTGGCATTTGAAAATACCCCGTGTTCAATAGGAACCCTATTTACTTGAACAATTCTCTTGAAAAGTTGGATCAGTCCACCATATGAGCGGGATTTGGCTGTACTTGATTTACCTCTAATGTGATTGATCTGGGCGGTTTGGCGTGGGCCGATTGCGGTTGCCAAAATAACAATATTAGAAATGCCCAAAACGGACGTCTTGTGTATTGTTGAAGTTCTCAAATTTCATACCATTTGCTATTTATCAACTATAAAACTGTTGTAAGTTATTCTTAAAATAAAATTATCATATATAATTGTAATAATAATATTTTTTTAATAATAATAAAAATGGAAGTATGGGTAAAAAGGAGAGGGTAAATAAGTAATCTTCATATCTGATTATTCTATAATTCAAAATCCTAGTCACCTTTTCTCAAAACACCAAAAAACTCATTATTTTAAGTTACATAATAGTTAGATAATCACATTTCGGTTAAAGCTATATAATTGCAAAGTATGTATATTTTGTTCTAATGTATGCTTCAGAAAATACCAATATATGCAACATAGTTACGAATTATATTCCAGTATCAACGTACATTACTTGTTTAACTGGCAACAATATTTATGGTGAGGTGGTGGTATAAGAATAGTCCACGTGGGTAGCCTATATCGGCCTTTTACAATGATATTGTATGTTGCATACAATGGTACTTTTGGGGTACGTTGCAAAATATTAATCCCAAACACTCATTGTGACTTTCAGATAGTGAAGCAGGTGCCAGATGCTGTTGTGGAAGTCGAACGAGAGGGGCACACTCACTCTTTTTGCTGCACCATGGCCGGTTCAGTATGGGTGGCTCGTCACGTTGCTACCTTGATCAACAAAAACATATTTTGATTTGAACCATGGTTTAATATTTGTAGCATCAATAGGCTTATTAGGTAGCTCACATGAACCTTTTGAATAGTTAATGTGTTGTACGTTCCTCTTTAATGGTAAAGCAATGCAAAACGTGCACCCTATCTTGTCTAAATTCATACTCTATCTATCATCCTCATGTTTATTTATGCATCTTTCGTAGGAACCATAGAAATCCCATTTGCAGCATTAATCCTTGGTTGGTTTAAATATGCTTTTAAAAGTTGTTCCAAATGCATAGAAAGTTGGGCCTATATTTTCCCGACTTGAAACCACAATATACATCTTTATTTGAGGTTTATTAAGGGGTGTTTGGCGCTACGTTTTTGAAACCAGGTTATGTGATAATTAATGGTTAGAATATGACAATTAGTTGTAGTAAAATCGACAGTAGGAGATAGCGTTGGATGTGCCTCTAGTGTTTGGAGTGGTTATAATGTGTTATTGCATATTAAACACAATTTCGTGATACAAGAAGTAGATGGGTGACTAATTAATCAGTTTTTATTGATATAACTTTTGAATTCTCTAATTCTCGTCGTGAGATCTGTCGGTAAGAAACCAATAATTTATCCTTTAATTTTGATCCTGCCTAATCATTTATCAGAATCAACCGTGTTATATACGAACATAAAAAAAAATGATGGTAAAGGGGGTTGGCAACCCACACTTCACACTACATTCAAACCATACTCCCAACCAATCCTTTTATGTCACTTTATTCTCTTAATTTTTCATACCTCATTCCTTGATTTTGTTGGCATTGTCATACCACACTGCATCATGTCCCTCACTCACAAAACACTCACAAAACAACAAAATTAATAAATGCAAAAGTCACAAAACTACAAAAATTTATAAATGCAAAAGTCATCTTCCATTCTTATCTAGTGTGGCATGTAATACCGCAATATTCATACCGTATCCCATACCGTGGGGACGGCAGCGGTGTTCCCTAATGGATCTTTTTCTTTCTTTTCTTGTGTGTGTATTAACACCCTTTATTCGTGATAAGATAATATTATTATAGTGGATATTGGTGTTGTTTTGGGGGGATTTGATTTTATTGATTCTGAATTGAAAGATATGATGATTGTTGGTAACTTGTGAGCCTGAGCAACCTTTAAATGGTGAGAGTTAATGCATACTTACATAATTTCTGAAGAAGGTAATAATGTAGTCCTGCAGTTGGATGAAATGTTTGTCATGTCTTTCAAATGCTTTCAATTTGAAGTAGTACTCTGTTAAGGTGACCTCAAACTTTGGCAAGTTGTTCTAGTGATGACCAAGTCTTGATGCATTTCGAACTACATTGAGTTGCCTTTTATTTTAACTATTTTGTTTGTCAAATTAAAAAAGAAAAAGAAAGTAAAAGTATGTGGTTTTCCTTATCCAAGTTACCTAAGAAGACGAGTCTTTTGACTAAGATGTATGCAGCTTGATCAGATTATCATGTCTGTATTCAAACATTTTCTTGACCACTCTTAAGATGTTACCACCTTAAGCATCTTGTGAAGACATCAGGTCTCTTGACTACTTGACAACCTTGGTGATGGTTATTTTATTTCTCTCTTTCAAAATAACGAGACTTGAATCCATCACAAAGAGGTAGCGAGGGCCGTTGATAATGATTGGTCATATAAGTATGTGTTATACAAGTTTATAACGTTTACCTTGTTTATAGTTATGGATCTGACTATATGTTTCTTATATTGGTTAGTTTTTTGCTAGTGTTTTTTTGATAAATTTTTAATGCCGTTAGAAAGGAAAAAAAAAAAAATAGGGGGGGGGTTATGTGTTTGTGGTTGTTACTGTAAACTTTTTATAGTTATTCGTACGTAGGTATCTTAAACTAAGTAATTGTTTTAGAAACAAGGGAATTGAGAAACACACTGAATATAGTCGATCTTGGCTCTATCTAGGTTGGAATCTTGAATATTTTCCATACGATCACATATAAGTTATTTATCTTACTCAAACTATTATTAATTTATAAGATTCGCGAATAGTTGTTTTCAAACAAACATGAGATTTGCTACAAGTTAAAAACTATACTTTACATGGTAGTGTGTTAGTCAAACATTTTGATGTATTCACATGAGATATTGAGTTCAAACCTCCTAAGTAGACATCTTTGGGTGGAGTTTTAAAAACGGTCACGTAAATATTCCGAATATATCATATACAGTTAAAAAATTCTTTGATAATATGAATAGAAAAATCAATTTTGTTAACCGTTTTCCTTTTGGAAGACATCAATTCGGCTATTAACGAAAACTTAAAGAACTTGTAGTTGTTAATAAAATAAAAATTGGAAAAAAAATTGCTATGTCAAGTTTGTCAACTAAAGAATTAATAGGTTGCAACATTTATTTCTAAACATTTAACATTATTATCATAAACTAAGTCCCACATACTTTCTTATTTAATACCCCCATAACACTACATTATTAATATTAGATTTTAAAATTAGAATTTTTAATTACTCCCCACACATAGTTTACATTTATGATATCCATATGAATAAGCAAGGCAACAAGCACAAAATAAGAGCCAGAGTGGGATCTGGGATCCATTGAGTTAAACCAGGCGGTTTATATGGGTTTTTTCTTCTTTAACTTATCTTTTAATTAGTATACATAATGCTTACATAATATTTTTATAAAAAATAATAATAATCCCAAAGATTATGATTTGCTGTCATGCCAGCTTCCAAATTCTTCCATTTATACCTTATTATTATTTTTATTATTTTATTTTGGCAGTATCTATATTATTATATTCAGTTTTCATCAGATAATTAAATAAATAAGTAATTTCAGAAATTTATGTATCGATTGAACCTTTCGGATCAGAAATTATTTCAACATGACATTATGTCACTGTTTTTTTTTTTATTTATAAATTTAAGCTATTATTAAAAAATGTTAAAGTATGTCTGTAGCAATTGTTTTCTGCAAAAGGAAAACAAAGAACATAAGGTTTGTATTTAGTTATATATCAAACTTTTTCTTATTTTTCATTTTCAATTCTCAAGAAAACAAAAATAGCTTTTTATCTTAAAAAAACCCTTAAGAAATTTTTAAAAACGCGTTTAATTATCAAGTGAAAAACACAATGAGTTTTTCATTTTTAAAATGAAAAATAGTTAAAAAAGAATAAAAAAAAATAAGTTTTTCAAAGTATAGTTATAGATTAGAAAACCGAGTGTTCTGTTTTCATGAAAATAATTTTTGGATAAACCACATATGAACACATATTCTGTTTTCCATGTTTCCCTTGTAAATCTTTCTAGAAAACAATCCTAGTTTTCTACAAGTAAACGACCCTAACATTATTTACCTTTGCCTTTCTATCTTTACTCCTATATAAAAGAGTAATCCCCTATCTCTTTTAAACTTTCTGACTTTGAAATGACTATATTACCCATCTTCTTTATTCATTAATTTAAAAGCCTCTACCTACTATACCTATAATACTCTTAATGAAATAATTTACAACATAGATCCCTCAACCCTTAAAATAATCACACTGTCTCCTTTTACATCAATTACTTTTACATTCACCACCACACCCGTCGCCGCCGCCGCCATCGTCGTCGCATCGCGTGAGCATGGATCTAGTATCAGATAATATAAATTTGGATTTTGCTAAGTATAACTCTTAAGCCTAAAGACTATGTTTAATATGTAAAAATAAAAATATTGTACATGTCGATTGATAATTATTGTTAATAAGACTAGTGGGAATGGGGGGCGTGCCCACCACTTTTTGGCATTTTTTTTTTCACTTTTTTGTACTTTTTGGGCTTTGAAAAACTCACCACGTTCAAAAATGAAAGAGCGTATTTATACACTACCACACGCACACATATTTATTAATAATATAAATATAAATTAAAAAAAAAAAAAAAAGGTAAAAAGCTGACAACATCACGCCCCTCTCCGTCCCCCTTTCTGTTAACCTAAGGGATTGTTCTTATATAAAGATATTTTATTGTGTGTTAATTATAATTGTCGGGACTATAATTAGAAAATTAATATAAATTTTAATCAAAAATGTAAGACAGTAACAGGGAAGGTACAAGAGGTAAAGAACTACTTCAACAGGCAACACGAATTCAGTTTCCAAGTTAGCAAATATGTCACCTCTTCAAATTATCCAACCAATAAAATGAAGAAAATATTACTTTTCACTTGTCATATAGATTGACAGATCCAAGTATCCAACAATAAATATAAGGGTAAAATTGCAATTTTGGTCCTTGAGTTTTTACATCAGTTGCAACTAGATTCCATTTCACTTATTTTTTCGCTGGTGGTCCAAAATTCGTGTTTTCGTTGCAACTGTGGTCCAAAAGTTAACATCTGTCAAATTGGGTCCGTTATGTGGTCACGTGACACCCACGTGATGGGCAAAAACGTAATAAGCCACCCCACCCACCCATTAAAAACCCCAGTTATTACCAAACCCTCCAATTTATTTGTACA
>JAOXNX010000001.1:34485635-34501226 GCA_028566075.1 Solidago caesia
CCGGAATTAGGAATGCCGGATTCATCCTACGTGTACCCAATCCGGCATTCCTAATTCCGGATTCACTTGTTCCATAATTTTTTTTTTCCAAAAACTTGTTTGACAAAGTCAATCCGAAAAACTACTACTCCGATAAAAAATTCGGGTCGTCATGGGTGGGTGTTAGTTTTTTATTTTGATGTTTATGTAATTTAGTAATCTTGAGTCGAGTCTTGCAGAAATTAAGATTTGTACTTCAATAACACTTATTTTTCCATCGTAAATGTTACGAGTGTATATTATATACAACCATTATGTATAATGTATGAAGCCTGTGATCATTTTACTAGTCATTTTTTGGTTATTCAAGTACCAGAATAGTGCGTGTGCGATGTGGCGGAAATATATAGTTTTTAGGTGGTTTAAATTGTAGGAAGATTTACAAATATCCCCAACTTATGGGACATAATTACATATTTCCCCAAAGTGCGCAAAAAAAACTAAAACTTTTAAATATAAATATCAAATTTTAAAAGAATAGCATTCAGGCGGCAGCCAAGGGTTGAGGTTAACTTGTGGTGGTGTAAGAGATCGAGGGTGACATGAGGGTTGAGTTATATGATGGTAGAGGTAGTTCGTATAATTGTTATCAGCTTGATCTAAATTGTTTAATTTGTGTTATTATTTTTGTTTTTGCAGGTTATGGAGTTCCAAAATTGAGGTATATATTCTTTTGTGTTTTTTTTTTTGGGAAAGTTCAAATGTGGTATCGAGAAAAGCAAATTTTGACATGCAACTATTAGATTGTTTACAATGCTGTAGTGGCATGTATTGAAAGGGTAAATGATTCGTGCTGCTATGCAGTTGCACAACGTAAAACGGCACGTGGGTTTAACATATAAAATATAGGATCATGGACCACGGTTTTACCTTATGCAATACCTAAAAGATTCACGGATCATATCCCCTAATTGGAGTTATATTAGTTTGTTGTATTTTTTTTTGAGGATTACGCATATTGAGTTTGAAAAGGTCATAGTTTATATCTTTAGTTCTGGATTAGCTAGGTGGACTTGTTTAATTTGTAGAAGGTAATTTTTTGGTGTTTTGTTAACATTACAGGAAAGTTGCAGATAAAGTTGCATCTGCAGGATACTATGTAGTCGTTCCTGATTTGTTTTTTGGTGATCCCACGACCAATACAACTAAAAAAGAAGTTTGGTTAGCAAATCATAGACCGGTTGGTTATGGTTCATATTCAAATCTCGTTGTTACGCTAACTAAATCATTTTATTACAGTTCAAACATTATTAACTTAAAAAAGATGCTGAATTTTCAAGAAATATGTGATGCTTTAAAATTAGACTCTTATAAACTCTGCGTCAATACTTGTATGGAATAATAAATACCATCTCTACTTTTTCTTCTTCCTTTTCCTTTCTGTAGGAGCAAGCAGTTAAATATGTGAAGCCACTTATTCAGGTTCTCAAAAAGAAAGGCATATCTAAAATTGGGGCTGCGGGATTCTGTTGGGGTGGTAAGACTACCTTCCGAACAAATCTATTAGTCAAAGTTGGCAAGTTCAACCAATTCAGTATCAATGGATCGATTCGGTTATACCGTTTAACTGGTCAAACGGGTGAAGTTAACTTTTAGATGTACATGAAATGCCCCGAAAGTCCCCCAAAATATATTTATAGTGCATAAAACCTTCTAAATCAAATTATTTAAAAGATTAGATATCACGGACATATTTGATGACCAATAAAATTTAAGTTCTATAATGTTGGACAAAAAGTTAACTGGTCAACATAACTGGACCAACCTCAACCCAACCATTTTGCCGTCTTTACTAGTATTACGACAGTTCCAGTTTGCTGACTCAGTTGCATCAAATGTCTGTAATAGGCAAGGTCGTTGTAGAGCTAGCAAAGGAGGCTGATAAATTACAAGTTGCTGCACTTTTGCATCCTTCGTATGTCACTTTAGATGATATCAAGGGTATGTTTTGTTTCTGAATAATAATATAGGCTCGTAAAATTTCCTTCTAAAAATATTCCTAACTATAAGATTGAGACACTTGGAAAAATCAATACATGAGATCAGGACTCAGGAGAAAGAAATAGCGGATTGCATATGTCAAATTTATGTGGTATTAGGAAGATGTTTAAGAGGAAAACTTAGGAAGAAGAAGCATTTCTCCTTTCAAATTGCAATATAGGCTTTCTTTGTTCTTTTTTTTTTCTTTTTCTAATATTCAGACTTCTCGCATAAATCGAGCAACTTTGACTTTTTGTCTGATTTATATGATTATTTTAGGGGTTAAGGTATCTATTGCGATACTAGTTGGTGAGCTCGACAAAGGTACTCCACCAGAATTTATCAAAGAAGGTACAGCTGCTCTAAAAGCCAAACCCCAGGTAATTTCAGCTAGCAAACGCAAAGTATACGTTTTGTCTTTCACCTTGAGCTTTACTTAATTACTTTCCAATATTCATATGAATTCGTAATAAAGGCACACAGTGCAGTGGCGGATCCAGGAATGAAAATCACCTATGTCCAATTATAATTTATCAACTTCAAATGCTTCAAAATGTTTACCTTACAATTTACCTAAGTCCAAATCTTTGGATAACATGTGTCCAAATATAATTTTCCATATGCTTGAAAAAAAATATTCCAAATTAACCTAGGTCCATGGACCTAGGTGTCATCCACATAGAACCGCCCTTGCACACAGACTCTAGGCTGCCTATATATGTCATAATTTCGAGTACTTAAGGACCATCATGATTCATGACATAGACTAATGCAGAACGTGTGACCCCTTGGATGTCAAGATCTTTTGTTGCTTATGTCTTATTTTATTAAAGGTGGCAAAGTGGATGGGTCAAGTGGGCTAGGTAATGGGTCAAAAATGGGTAATAATTGTTCGGATGGATTGGGTCGGAATATTTCCGTCTAAAGTTGAACTTTATTTATTTGTTATGTTTCGTTATAGTTAATTTTCTGAATAAAATGGTTTAAGCAGGTTCTATACATAATACACTAAAATAACACTTTGGGCAACTTTACTCCCTTTGACTTAGAATCGATTAAAGTCATTTCCTTTTAAACTAATTTCTTTAGCTATATAGAGACGAAAAGGACATAACCGCTTTCAACTCATTCATAAGTAAATGGGTTAAAGTCTTTTATTTACATCCAAAGTTTATGGGTATGCAGGTTGATTATTTTGTGAAGGTATATCCTGGGATGCCGCATGGTTGGACCATTAGATATAAAGATGACAATGCAGCTCAGGTGAAGTATTCAGAAGAAGCTAGTCAGGATCTTGTGGATTGGCTTGGTAAACATCTTAAAAGAATCCATTCAGCCAACAGATTCATATGACACAAGAGAGATGGAGATTTCTGAGAAGCTTCGTCATAACTAAATAAAGTGTGATTTAAGATGTTAAGCCACATCTTGAACTTCATATACATTAGGATTTCAAAAGATATTACATGTTTTATTTCCAATAAATAAGCAAGATTGCTTTAAATTTGTAAACTTATTAAATTTATTATACCTGCAATTACAATCTTTATTCTTTAAGCCTCTATGCTTTTGTTTAACTTCAAAAGTTTTGCTACATTCTAAGATTTCTTAATAAATAGCAACTCCAAATTAGTTTTATGTCAAACTAGCATATTTCATGTAATGCAACAAGACGAAGTTTATGTTTAAGCATAAAGTTACATTTAAATGCAAGGAGGTTAATCTTGTATTAGAAGTGTTTGGGGTTGTATTGAGACTTGCTGGAATGCTGGCGATTCCCTTATAGTGTAAAGTTCAGAAGATACTTAACGCCACCAAGTGTGTTATTAGTGTTTGTGTGTGGATTTGTCATGCCTTGAATGGGATTTAAGGCAAGGTATTTATAGGGGGCTGGGGAAGGATCCAGAAGCTGATCCCCAGGCCATGACGCTAGCGTTGCAGGAAGCCGTTAGGCGGTGTGTCGTGTTGTTTGTACGACCTCTTGTCTCATGTGGAAAGTGGGGAGCAAAGTCTGAGGGGCACTCAGGTATAGCCGTATAGGGTGCATTTGTCCTATTCAGGTGATGATCCGTAGCCATTTGATGAACGGCTCCAGCTATGCTAAGCCTCCTGCTAGTGATCCGCGTGCTTTACGAGGCTCCGGCCATAGGCTTAAATGAGGGTTAAGGGGATGGTACATCATCAGCTTATGTATTTATCTTCAAAAGTTCATTTCTTGTTTGTAGATTCTAAGATTCTTAGCACCGTTTGTTTAGCCATTTGTTGTAATTGGATGAAACATATTATTTTGCACTAAGAGCTATTCAGTTGGCTCTAAAAAATGTATTGTGGGCATTCTTTGTATTTGTTCCTTTTTAAGTTCAAACTTTTTCGGATCAGAAAATTTCTTGGCAATTTTAGTTTTGTTAGATTGAGGGCTTTAAAAATTGCAATGATGCTTTTAGGGGTTAAGGTTCCATTTGGCAGTAGAAGTTATTAAACGGTTTGAGGCTGCGTTGCTAGCCAAACCTGAGGTCGTCTGCACTTGCTGGTTATGTTTTTATTTCACACATATAGTCCATAATGTGTAATAACAAGGAGTAAAGTAGAAACAGTCTATGTGTATAACTTTACATAGTCTGGTTTATGGGTATGCTGTATGCATGTTGATTACTTGGTGAAGGTATATCCTGGTGTAACGCATGGTTGGACCATTCGATATAAAGATGAAAATACAGTCGCAGTGAAATGTGCAGAAGAGGCTCATCAGGACCTTCTGAATTGGTTTGGAAAAGACGACCCATTCGGCCTTGTAAAACCAGGATCATGAAACAAAAGAGAGACGGAGACATTTCAGAAGGTCCATTCCAACTAACTAATGGAGTGTGTTTGAAGATTTTAGACATTTCTTTGTACAAGTTACCTTTATTATGGAGCTGATTATATTCTTGATTCTGAGCTTGCTATAAATAAAGGGGGTCAGCTGTGAGCATTGACAATAGATGTGGCAACTGTTACCTAGTTTGTAGGTTAATTTGGTTTATGTTAAACCTTTAAGAGTTTAAGTTGTTAAGTACTTACATGAATAAAACATATAAAAAAATATATTAAAAAAATAAAAAGTTTAAAAGGAAACGGGTCGGGCTGAAAGTTGTCCGCAATGTATTTTAGCCCATACAACCTCCTCGAGTTTCAACCAAAAAACTAGATTATTATTGTAGTAATCTAGTTTTACTTTTGGAAATCATATATTAGTACCCTTACTGTTATCTATTGCCCTCTCTCACTTATTCTATTATTTTAATAATTTTTTGTATTAGTTTGTACAGATTTTTTACTAAAATTTGCTTGGCAGAGTTTATTTGACTCGGGTTCGAGTCCACAGCAGATACCAAGTTTATATATTTTTAGACCAATGGGAGTGGGGAAGCCCCCCATAAGGGCATCTCGTGCCATGTGGAGGATGAGATGGCAAGGGGGCATTCCTCATTTTTTGTGGGAGTGGGGAAGCCCCAAAGGAAGCCCCTTAGGGACCCATCATTTAATTATTTTATACTTCTAATTAAATTAAGTTTTAATATATTAATAATATAAAAATAAAATAAAATTAAAAAAAAACCTTGAAGACCGGAATGACAGACAAAATACTGTGGGGCTTCTTTTGATTCCTTTTTTCTACCAAAAACAACAAAGGACAGGGGCTTCTTGTTTGGAACGTGGCACGAAAAAAAAAAGGTTCAAGAACGCCCCTCGGGGCGGTGATGTGGGGCGTTCCGCATCAAAAAAGTACAAAAAAACGCCCCCATTCCGGATGGTCTAAGTGGTGTCGCCGTTTCAATATTTTTTTGTTGGTATTGACTTTTCAATCGATTATTTTGATTTTGGCAAATCCAATAACCAAAAAAAGGTACGCTATCTAGTACTTTGGTTTGCTGAATACAAGAACTACAACCCAAGCTTAAGGCTGAAGTCGTGAACTACACTCCCACGAGAGCCCTCTATATGGTTAATATATGCATTTTAGATTTTTATCTATAATTTTGCTAAGAACAATCGATGTTTATATACAAACTGTTGTATATCACTTATAAAACATTATAAATTACGAGTTATTAGTATATGAACAACTTTGATAATTTATATCTATCTATCTATTCTATAAAATGAATATATAACATGATTACTATTACTTTACAATGTATTATATAAGTGTAAGATTACCTGTAATCCACTACACACTAATCTCAGTTTGTTGGTGTAACGTCAACAACTCACTGACCAACACACTGAATCCATTTATCTGTAACCCATCACACTGAAAACTTAGTTTGTTGGTGACACATCATAATTTATGTTAATATTAAATTAAAAAAATTTTAAAATTAAATGACCTACTCGTCCACTGTGGTTGCCACCAATTTGAACCAACACGTCGAAATCCGTAAAGGCAACCAGTCGAGACTTCGGCATGTTGGGGTAAATACGCCGGCATCAGGGTGTTGGTTACGGATGGTCTAAGTGTAACAACATCTAATGTAAATAATTAAAAAAATGAAAGTTTAAAAAAAAAGGAAAAAAAAATTATAGTAAAAAAAGTTATAAAAAAAAAAGAAAGGAAAAAGATTGCACCCCTTTCCCTTGTTATATATCCTTAGCAAAGAAGTAAAATATTCAAAACTCAAAAGAGTCCAAAAACCCTATGATTTTTGTTCTAAAAATATAATCGCGTATCAAAAACGGCAACACTGTTTCAATTCATAGAAAATTCCACCAACATTTTCAATCAGGTGCGCCATTCTTCATCTTCTATATCTATGTAATGCATATAACATGTTTGATTAAATGCCATTGTTTTTGTTGCCTTAAGTTCATGGGTTTTACTCAATTCTTGGTTCTTTTATTTTGGTATTTGGGTTCCTTGCATTTTGTATCTTTATTATTGGACCTCACTTATAATAAGTACCAAATCCCTTTGTTGCACAACGACAACGGATACACAATCCTGTGATGGACGGGTACGGTGGATCTAAGAAGCAAACATTTATAAATTAACACTAAGTGCTGTTATATGTACAAGGGTAAGATCTCCGATAGGAGTGTGTAGAGGCAAATATCTACCTTGTCTAGAAAGCCAAAACCCTTTGTTATGTTCTTGAATTAGACCCAATAATAATAATAATAATCAAAGTAATAAATTAACACTAAGTGCTGTTATATGTATAAGGGTAAGGTTCAGACAAAAAGTATATTAAGGTATGAAAGATTCTGGCGGTGACACACGTTTGATGCACCATTTTTTCTAAAAGGACTCGCCATATATTTTTCTTTTGATGCATCAAAGTGTAAAAATGGCAAATCAGACATGTGTAAGCACCCAAATCCTTTCTACTTACCCTTTTATGCCGAATCTTTACCATCTGTATAATCTTGTAAATTGTGTAGTCTTTGACATGTCAAACGGGTAAAATGAGAGATTTTTTATTGAAAAGGATATTGGTCAAATGGATTGATAGTCATCCAAAGTGGATTGAATGATTGGTAATCACATTTTTTCATTCTATCTATTAAAATAAATATAAAAATTTAAGAGTAGGAAGTGTTTCACGTCAACCCGACCAGTACCAAAATTGGCCGTTATTACCCAACCTGACTGACCCGTTCATTTTTTTCCCCGTTGGTGCCCTGACTTAAATAGTATTTATGTCTTGCTTGATTGCCTCAATAGTCAATAGTATCTTAACATTTTAGTCTCGTAAAGTATCTCAACATCTTTAAGCAATTCAGAGGCCGCATTTTTATGAGACCCATTTAAGATGCAAACAAACACCATCAATGGTCAAAAAAAGAACTATATTCACAAAAAAGTGGAGCAGATGACTATCTAGAGATATAGCCATTAAGTTTTCTTAACCGCATAATCATATGCATATTTTGTACTCATTCTCTATGAGCTAACATTGGATTATTTGTCTTGTTTTAGGATGTCTTTGCATCTTGGAAAGATTACCCCTCATGTTCGTAGAGACGAGCTTGAACGTGTTTTCCGAAGGTTTGGCAGCTGTAGCGTACAAGTGAAAGATAAATTTGGTTTTGTAGTTTATGATTATCCTGTGAATGCTGAGAGAGCACTTAGAACGCTTCGGGGAAAGAAGATATGTGGTGAGCTATTAACACTGTCATGGTCAAACAACCAGCCTAGTTCTAGAGGTGGGAATTCATATGGAAGAAACTGTAGAGATGAAAGTAAGATTAACAGAAAGCGGCCTTCATATAGTCGACATAATTATAGGATAGGTCACAAGCAACCAGTTCTAACAGATGAGCCTAAAGATGTAAGAAACGGTAATAAAGAGAATGATAAAGTTCATGGTATGAAGGAAGCGTTAACAGATGCCGGTGGAGGTCCAAACGAAAATGATAGAAGGGAAGAGCAGATCGATGACCTACACAACGGAAATGAGTTAAAAAATAGTTCAGAGTTTGATCGTTATGAACCTTGCAGTGGTGGTGACAAAAGGGTTGATGACGATGAAATGAATCTTGTTCATCAAGGTAGCTCCCCTACAGCAGAAGACTTTCAACAAAGGAAAGGGGTTGTGCAAGCTGGCAAACAAAATGTGGATCAAACTCGACAGGCATGTTATAACTGTGGAAAATTGGGACATAAAATGCGAAACTGTCCTGAAGAAAGGGGGTACAAGAGGAAACTTGACAGATTTGAGCATATACACAGTGATAAAAGAAACTACAACAGTAAAGATGAAGATGGACTGAGAAGGATGGGATCTGACCCACGAGGAAGGGAGCTACCCGGTCAAGAGGCTGTAACCATAAGGTCACATAAGGACACTAAAGAGGCATCCAGTAATAGGAAGCAACATCTGTACTCGAAGACTGATTACTCTACAGCAGATAACCAAATTCAAGCATCCCCGGGAAAACAGTATGAGAAAGTGAAACGGATCAGGGAAAGTCGGAGCCCAGAGCATCGTGCAAAGAAATCAAGGAGGCCACAGTCAAGTCCCATCCATTCAGATGACAAGGTGTCTAGGTCTAGGTCAAGTTCAATTTATTCGAAATCTGCCACCAGGTTTGCTACAAACTCAAACATTGAATCTTGTTCGTTGTCTTCTTCCTCAATTTTTATTTCCAAATCAAAAAGTCTTAAGTCAAGAAATCACAGGTCGAAATCACTTTCTAGGTCTTGTTCAAGCTCTCGTGTATCTTTGTATGCAAGTACATCATCTGGCTGCCGATCTTTAACACCTCCAAGTTTGCAGAATGGCGAAAAGGACTCTTTCATGATGGCTAATAGTCCTGAGCAGAATGACGTCCAAGTTAGAAGTACACAACTGGTGGAACATGGGAATGCGGTGGTACATTCACAAGTGGACAAGGGCATGTATACGAACCATATCCAAAAGAGTGAAGAAGATACTCAGTTAGATGAAGGAAAATATCCAAAAGAGCATAATGATGTTCAAGTTAGTAGTGCACAACTGGTGGAAAATGGGAATGCGGTGGTACAGTCACAAGTGGACAAGGGCATGGATACGAACCATATCCAAAAGAGTGAAGAAGATACACAGTTAGATGAAGGAAGGTATCCCAAAGAGCAGAATAATGTTCAAGGTAGAAGATCACAACTGGTGGAAAATGGGAATGCAGTGGTACATTCACAAGTGGACAATGGCATGGATACAAACCTGATTCAAAAGAGTGAAGAAGATACTCAGTTGGATGAAGGAAAATATTTGTCTAAGCCATTGCTTGAGAATGATGCTCTTAATGATGAGATTCTGTCCCCAACTAGTCAGAGAGAGACAAGGGATCTTCAGAGTTGTGATCTTAACGTATCAGAATTTAACACACCATCCCACAAGACTACCAGATCAATGTGCTTGACATCAGAAGAGATGTTAATGGTCATAAAGCACTATGGGTTGAAGCAACCGGAAGATGTTGACAAAGGTTTACTTGTGGAGTCATATTTTGGTTGTGCTCGGTTATGGCCCTGGGAAGTTATATATTATAGGAGGCTTAAAAAGGGTCCAATTTCAATTGAGAATTATGCTCGAAGGATTTTTCAAAACAAGGAGTTTGGGATTGTTGATAAGTATGTCAGAAGCAGTAGTGGGTGGGGTGAAGAGGAATCTTGAAATAGGTGTTATGACAACTTATATACTTGATCTAGTAACTCATTCTTGGAAATGCACATTCGTGAGACTTTCTCTTGTGAAGCTTTGGCAGGTACCAACTAAAAGTCTTTTGATTTAATACATGCTCTTCATGTTTATATTCTAACATGCTTTTGCTAAGGAGCATAAATGGTGAAATGATTATTCTTAATATCATTAAGTATTTTCTGAAACTTGTGAAAAGATGGCTGTGATGTCATGTTAGGATCAGAATATATCATGCATACATTCAAACTTCAGGAAATGGAAAGTTGAACACCTTGGTTTGACAATCCTTCTAAATCATTGGGTGTTACTAGGTTATCAGAAGGAAAATATACATAACAAAAGTATAATATAGAAAACGTATAATCCTTAAGAAGTATTCAATTGTGATTTCCTACTACCAAATCTCCTATAGGTGGCAAGATGGGTGGGTCAGAACTCAGAAACAGGTCACTCAAAACGGGCTGGGTCTGGTGCGAACTTTTTTGTCCATTTTCTTATTAAAAAAGTTGTAGTTAGTTGGGGTGCTAGTTATAATCATTAAAAAGTTCTCGCAACAATAATCTAAATACTTCAAAAGAAAGATATAAGAGTATTGTGCACTAGTAATAGATCTTATGAAACTTTCAACGTGTTTAGCCCATTTGATCCATCCTCTTCTTAGCTAGTTTTCTTTTCTTTTACTCATCTTGCCCGTTTGAGATAGAACACCACCCAACCCTTTCCATTCATATGTAACCGAGTCAAAATTGCTACATATAATTATTATTGTGCTAAAGGGTTGACACTCTCACTAGTTGACTATTTTCAATATTTCATCTTTAGCATGAGAAACTACATGTTTAGATATGGTGTCAAGATATTAAGGCTAGTTTAAATCATGTGAATTGATCAAACGTTCCAGCTATCCTTTTTAATGTTTTATGACTTTTGCTTCATTCCAACAGAATATTAGGATAGCTTGAGGCTTTTAAGACTCGTAACATAGTGTTTGTATGCTCAAAGTTAATCTTTGTTTTATTTCATTTATCCTCTTGTATTTTTTGTTGCATACTTGAGTTTGCATTCACTGATTGACCCTTGAAGATTTGATGGTCAATCTAGTATTGTTTTTTCTAAAATCTTTGAGGTTGTATTCATGTTAAATGGTGTTGTATAATCCTAATGGCACATGATGGAAAATTGGAAACAAGTCAAACAACCATTATCATTCATCAGCCTGACATTCTGAAGTTGAGTAGCAACAACTTTTTAAAGTAGTTTTTTTTTGGTAGTGTTTCAATAGTAGCTTATTAGTTTTCTGATGTCGACTGGATAACTAGTATATATTGAATCAATTTGCTTGACCTGTATCAACAAATTTTGTTTTCTGCATAAAGTTCAAATCATGTTTTGGATTAGAAAAAACCGGTGTCAGGCCTGTTATTATGCTGCAATATGGGTTGCGTTGGGCAGTTTGGTTAACACTTTAACAAAAGGTTGGGTCAAAACCTGCGTTTTTTATGAGTACGAGTCAAAATGACTCGGGGCAGGGCGTCACGCAAACACCAATTTTTATATAATAGAAAAAACAGTGATATGGGAAGTTTTGTTCATTAAAATGCATTTCTGAAGACTTACGGGTGGTTTGACACATCCAACTTTTTTTATTTTTTAAATTTAACTCGTTAAAGATAAAACAAAAGACATATCGACCCATATATAGGAAGTTGGATCGAAATTGCCTCCATTAAGGATTAGCATTCGCGTATTTGAGCGAAAGGGCCACAAGAAAAACACCCACAAGATGAGTTTTATTTCCACAAGAAAGTAATAAACTTAGAAGATTTGTAACAACTATTAAATACTACTGTATTTGGTTGTATAATAGTAGTAGGTTATGTCATTGTTTGTTTAATAATAATGGTGTTGTCGAGTTTGTTTGAACAAGCATTTATACAAACAGACTTCCATGGTCAACATATTCTTTCCGTTATATATATAGATTGTCGTCATTCATCTCACTACATGCATTATTTTATTTTGTTTCTGTAATATTTTGTGTTTGTATGTATTTCATGCACTCAGTAATTGTACGTTGACATTAACAAACGTGAGGTATACATCTTATGATGTTGGTGGTGTATTTGTTTGACATATAAATTTGATTTTGTTGTCCGTTCTTTCGTTGGTTCTCCTAGTCGTCGTCTTCAAAAGGCTATTCATATCTAAATTTCAACCAGATTGACCAAGTCATACAAAAAAATTCAACATCTTAGGGTTGTGTTTGAGACTATGTTTAGAAATCAGAATTTGCGTTTTCTATTTTGAAGAGCATTTCCTAATTACTTTTTAAAATTTGTGTTTAAACTCTTGGAGACAGAATTAATCACTTTTTGGCCAAACAATTTAAAAAAAAAACGAATTAGATAATTTTTCAAACACAAACTCAAAACACCCTCTTGCTATTTAAGACATGTTGAAGTAGCTATTGTAAAGTGATCATGTGAGTTTGAGGTTGGAGGTGGGCAAGAAAAAGAGAGAAAGAAATAAAAACATTGTAATTAATTAATTGAAAGAACATGCATGGAAATAAATAGGATCATTACACTCTTTAAAATTCCCATAAAAACTTTTCATGAACATCTACAACTAAAACATAAAAAAAAAATAACGGACAAACTAGATCGCAACTTTTTTAAATTGGTTGAAAATAAACAAATTAGATGATTAATATGATTAAAAGTAACCAACCATTAATAGATGGATTGGTATTTAGAGGAATTTGAGACCTTGATGTCTTAAATTCAAATCTTGGTGTAAGCAAAATGCTGTAAGAATGGAAATAAATGATTAAAAGTAAATGGCCAAATTGAATTAGTATGAAAATTTCTTATCATTCAATTAAAATTATTCTTTTTAAATGTCTTTTGTTATCATTATACTAGAATTTAGACCCTTTTAGTTATTTCACTTGGCGTAGGCAAGGGGGATTTAAGGATTGATTGCTTTGATGTGGCTGAGATCAATTCTGGTGGCAGAAAACAGATGTTTTACAAGTAATCAAATTATCACGTGAGATGGCGAGATGGCGAGATGGTGGCTGGGATCAATTCTGGTACTCGCACGTTGCAGCAGCGATGATTTACACCACGCGAGATGGCGTGATAGAAAAATTTATGTTGATGAGTGGCGATGTTGGTGAGTGGTGGCGGTGGCGGCGGCGGCATGTGTGGGTGTATGTATGGGAGGAGATGTGAGTTTCTCATAATAGGGTTATGAATATAGTTTGAAAGAAAGGTTTCTGTTTAAAGGAGTAATATTGGGTTTTAAATTGGTGATGCCTAGAATTATTTATAACTTATAAGGGAGTATAAATAACTAAAGAGTTTTGACATGGTGGTAATTGATGTGATCAGATCAAGTGCTGTTTTACTGTTTGTATTTATGAATTAAAAAAAAAAGAGTAATAGAAATCAATATAATATGGAAATGGCCAAATTAAAGTCAATGTAACAAAATATTGTCCTAAAAACTTAGTATAAGGCAAAAAAGAAAATCTATAAATAATTTTTCGAATTAATTAACCAAGCCAACATTATTTAACCATACAACATTTGTCGTTTGAATATGACATGTATTGGTATGTATTGGAAGGGACATTAGGAGTCCGCTAATGAATGTATTTTAATTTAACAAGTTCAACAATGTTAGAAGTAATTCTTGGAGACGTAAAAAATAATCAAATCCCAGTAAAACAAGAACTAGAATCATTATAAACTAACCAAAAGTTGATTGATTTAATGATGCATTAAAAACAAAAGTAATAGGTGAAATCCTTATTAAATTGTTCTTTAGCTTTATTGTGATCCTATCTAATATCTCAAGAATATGATTCACAAATTTGATTCCCCACTCATTTGACTCAAATTTTAAGTGTTCTGTTTTTTTACTTGAAATCATACTTGAAACATGTGTCGTTATCTATGGAGTTAGAAATTACATACAAAGTATGCATTAAGTCATTGATACATATCAACTTGAAACACCTCAGGGGTGGAGCCAGGATTCTCGGTTGACGGGGGTCGGGTGACAGTAACATCCATAGCTCGCGACTGGTTGGGAGACCAAGCACCCGCTAGTCTCCCATTGGCTCCACCATTAATACTAATTATAACCAAATATGTTGTTATATATTTACATTGTTACATTATTTTCATCATAAAAAAGTTATGTTTTTGCAAATTATAAATCAACTTTAATAAACTGTAAAAAGAAAAAAAAATCAACTTTAATCTAAACATAATAAGCTTTAGAATAACTTTATAAGATCATTAATGGGATTTAATGCATAGTTTTCTAATATGTTAATGCTTTTAATTTTATTTTTGAAGTATTTGTTTGTGAACCTATTATCCTAATTTCCAAATATTTATGCTATATATTTTATAAATAGATAAATTCAATTAAATAATAGAAGTATAAAAATATATATTAATATATAAAAAACATGGAAAGCATCAAATATATAAAAGAATTAATTATAAATAGATTAACAAAAGGCATTGATTATTGAACCTGATGATGTCGTCATTTCTTTTACTTTAGTTTCTAATTGAGAATTGAGATTGAGGTAAGACCATAACTGTTTATGGAGAATGCAATCTCAATATAAGTTATAGACTTATTTTAACAGAAGCTCATAGATATATTTGAATGGATATATAGTTTTGGGCTACTAAAAACTTAAGCTTATTGGGTTAGTTGGGGGACCAAACACCCCCTAGTCCCCCTCTCCCCCTGCCTATGCTTTGAATAATATTTACTCGATCCTTTAAAAAACGTTTTACTAAACTACCCGTAAATTGTTGTCCGTAAATTGTTCGGCCGGCCAATGTAAATTTTGATAATATCTTATGGTCTTTTGCAAAGTTATCTATATATAGTTTAAGTCAAACGATAACATCCTTAAAGTAAGACCAGTATGGGGAACACTCAAAAACTTTATTTTGATGCATTATAAGTATATAAAATTAACGTATAACTAATTATCATTATTTAATTGTTTAACAACCCATTGATTCGTCAAAACCAAAAAAATCACAAATTTTGTTTTATGTTTTATATAGAAATTTATAAACTATATAAAATTTTTTTTCCCGTATTCGGGTTATTGTTCGTTTGAGTGCTAAATAGTAAACTACCAACTACCAAGCACCGCCTTGATATTCCATCCATGAGGTAGGTTTCAAAAGAATATTCTCAATCTTCCTTATATGACTTCTTAATTAATTTTTATGTGTATATATATATATATATATATGGCAAGGTTCTTGTGAGAACCTTTTTATTTATGAGAACTTTAAAATTATGTATTAGATCACATGTGAATGACTTCATTCACGTGTGAAAACATAATAAAGGTTCATAT
>JAOXNX010000001.1:34510265-34527759 GCA_028566075.1 Solidago caesia
CGATCCCACTTGGGACTCGGTACCACTTCCCGGTACCGGGACGGGACTCGGGACTTGGGATTTTCCGCTCATCCCTAATATATACTAATAACTTTATATAAACTGGTAAATGGGTCGATAGGATATGTATTATCTCTTAACGGCCAAGAGGTTAAAAAACAATAGTTGGCGTGATTGGGATCTTCTTGTTGTTGTTGGCTAAAAGGGAAATACGTTAATAGTCGTCGAAAGTGCATTTTTTGTGCGCAAAACCTTCTAAATGATTTTTTCTAATCAAATTTAGCAAGCTAATTCCATATCAAAAAAAATAAAATAAAATAAAAAAAATTCTAAAATCTGGACAAAAAATGTTTCGGTCCAAGCCTACATGGACTGTTTCAACTTGTACATAAACCCAACATTGACCCCTTACGCACCCGTTCCCTTTGCCACCTCTAATGTATAAAAATTGCCTACTATTGGCTAAAAGTATTTCTCTTCTAGAAATAGATGTACTGGAATGCATTCAATGTTCAGAACCTCAATTCTTGCTGTGGGTACCGTTACACTTTTCATAATAATCTAGCGATCTTAATAGTAACATTTATGCCTCCCTACTATATATCACAAATTAAAAATATACACAAGCTAGGTGTGCATCTGATATTGACCCAACAAGGGACCAATCTTTACACTTTGAATCAATAGGGTTGTTTTATTTTAATGGAATGGAAGTTCAAAGTAGACGATAACAGAAAAAAGTTAGGGCGTCTATTAAATGATAACTAATTGATGCATGATATGTATCAATGGCAATGTTTTATTAGCCACCATATAGCAATAATAATGGTAACATGTTACCAGCCTTGATCAATTAATTAGAGCCTAGCTAGGAGAACATCTGAAAACACATGTAACTTGCATTCACTATAACTTAATTTTTCCGGTATTTTTTTTTCAATTTGATAAGATGGATGGTAGCTTAGAGTATTGAATGTGCACATGTTACAAAACTAAATACACAGACTACCAACTACTAATATAAATGCAACACATTAAGAATACAATTTATAAGCACAACCCGTTAGCATGAAGGGTTGATGTCATTAAGATGTAAGGATTTAATAACTAACCTGCTTTAGAGGCCAATTCAAAGACAATATGAACAACAAATCTGCCTATCCACCCATGTATTCATCAATCTGAAAAAGGAGGAAACTTGTATTAGTTTCCTAAATGAATTCAAAAGAGTGCTCTAAGAGCATTCTAGGCTTAACCGGTCAACATCATCAAACACATTTCTTCAGATAATGCAATATAAGCAGAGGATCAAAGCCAGAAAAAAAAAATCGGATACAATGTATATCTACATATTAGATTACACCCTGTAACAATTAATATAGCCTGTGTCTGAAACAAAAACAACTTACTGACATCAACAACAGAGAGCAGTTGTTTCTTGATTCATCTTAATAACTGAAGCACAAAGGTTGTCGTACTCATTAAATTGTTGTTTTTTTTAGATATATGTCAATAATAAAACACACTTCTGTTGTCATGTTACATCTCATATAGTTGGAGTACACCTGGATGAAACTTGATACAAAATATAAAGAGGTAAAACCCGATAGAGTAAAAAGATGTGACCCACCACCATCTACACCCAAAAGTAAAATTCTTACATGAATATAGGTCTTTTTCTGCTCTAGATTCGAGTATTCGACCACTGCATTTCCAAACAGTGAAAATAACAAATATTAACAGATTTATCAAGGGAAATATCCACAAATTATTAATAGCTCAACTCCATCACCATTTACCAGCAACAAAAACATGTCTACTTCACTACTTGCCACTCATAATAGATATAGACATACAGCTATTTAATCATTTGTGAGTGTCAAATTTAACCTATCATCTTAGTCTAAGGGCTTATTGCACAAAAGGTAACCAATTTTGGTCAGATTTTGTTTTTAATAACCAACTTATTTCAGGCCAAGAGAAACCATCAAAGCTTCAAAAAAGGGTTTCGGGTCATTATCCAAGATTTCCAGTTGTCAGGTGCATGTCAGCGCCACGTATGAAAAAAAATCGACATAGGTTGGTTACCTTCAATCGAAACTTTTCATGGTTTTTTTGGCCTAAAATAGTTGGTTACCTAAGATAGAGTTGGACCAAAGTCACCTTTTAATGCAATTAGTCCAACAAAACAAGAAAATTACTTACAGAGGGAAGGCGATCTTGACTACTCCAAGACTTGCTTCTGTCTCGGGTAATTTAATAGTTCAGTCAATGAACCAGTAGTGTCATTTACAAACTCATCCTTTCGCCTGCTACACAGCAGCAACTGTTCTTGAAGAGACTGCACAAGTGTTTTAAGTTTCTGGATATGCTTTTCCTGAGATAGGATTATCTGCAATGGCAAGATGATATACAAGAGTTATGAAAACTACTTAGATTATATCCCACTACAGGTGATATACCAGAGTTATTAAAGTATTTAAACTATCTGCAAGGATTCGGAGTCCTCAGATGATAAGCATGACCCAGACTATTTCATATAGTATGCAGAATGCAGATATATGATTACTACTATTCTAGGCACAATTAACCATATTAGTTTCATAACCTAGGAAAGATTTAACATTCATGCATCTCAAACTAACTTGGTTAACGCTATACAGGTGAACCCAACCAAAGACAAACAATAAAAGGCCCGATAGATCCCCAAAAGACCTGATTAAGATAGGCCCAGTCATGTAACTGGTAAGGCCCTTCATTCCAGATTGGGGCCACATACTTCAATCAGTAGCTAATTAAGGCCTGGCCTCGGCCAAAGCCCGATAAGTGGTTAAAAGTAGAGCCACCACCAAACATAAAATAGTATTACTGACAATAAAGTACAATATGATAAATTTTATCTTTACAATTTCACATATAATATGTTAAGGATTTTTGAGCATAAAGTATTGTATCTTTTTTTTTTGAACGGCGTAAAGTATTGTATCTTATCATCATTTGATATTAATTCAGATATTCAATTAGTTAATTTTGTTAGCAGAATATTCATCTCTGCTTATAGTCACACTTATGTTGAGCGTAGGAACGATAATACACTATTTAGAGTCCAATAAATTTCTATACGCACATATAAGCATACCTATTGATTAATAACTATAAATCGAAAAATATAATTAACTTGAGAAAAAAAAATTGAACCCAAAGGACAAGGCTTTGCTCAGTTATCACTGCCGGCATAAATGGGCCCAAATTTGGCTCTTACAACGGTTATGAAAGGAACTAGGCCTTCAGATTCTTTTGCCATAACCACTTATGCCAGAATCGGGCCCTGGATCAGTTCGACCGGTCCAAGTGCATCTCTGTGGAAAACACGTAGCATCATTCCCTACACTCGCATGTCCAGCATCTCTGTAGAGAACAAATAGCATCACTCTGTACACTCCCATGTCCATCTCCTTTAGTAAATGGCACTCAGTCAAATCTCCATTCTCTACTTTCCATTGTACCAATCTTGTCCTAGCCTTACATAACCTAAAATCTTCCTACTAAGAATAAAATCTAACAGGATCATCCAAAAGTCTACACTGGAGATGACTAAACCATCTGAAGCAGTGTTGTCTCTCTTTTCCTACTCTGGTGTCACCCACCCTTTCCCTGGGTCCCAACACTTTTTTAGCCATTCTATCCTTAGAGATATCTAGCTTATTGCCTGTTATGTTCCACCACTTCACTTAGTCCTGAGGTGATCAACACCCTCCCGAATGAGAATGACATATTAAGGACAAGAAAATTTGAATATAAAGAGATACTTCTTAATAAAGAACTCTGCATATAGCAGTTTGTAGATCAAGAGCCCCAAAAGAGGTTTGGTCTTGCTGAGTAGTGAGTTGTGATGCCTTAAAAAACAAACATATTACCAGCCTTAAAGACGTCGAGAAGAGCGAGTAAAGTGGCTTGTGTCCATTGTCTATCTGAGCAAGAACCCAATAATCGAGAACAAGCTTTCTGAAGTTTCAAAAGTTCATGGCATCAATTCTCGAAAAGAAGATTTTAGACAAGAAGAAGTAGAGACAATTGGACATGAGGATGAGTATGAGTATGAGTATGATTAGCTCAAATTCCAAATTAGTACTTGATCTATTCTTCATTCAATCTGTTAATATTGTCCGTCAATCTGACAATCGAGAGTTAACATATATCAGTTGAGAGAGATTCACATGAATTGAGGATATTATCCGAGAGAGCAGTTATTGAGTAATTGCACAAAATAACTAAAAATCAAGGAGGGTGCTAGTTAATTTGGTTGTAACGGAGAGTATCATGCAGTATTTTCAAAATTATCTATTCTACCTGAACCATATCTGTGACTCTGTACAACCTCTCATTTGTGGCCACACTTCCGCCTCATTATTCACATTTCTTTTTGCTTTACAATCGTGCCTTGTGGGAAATAAAGTATCACATCCTCCTCCTCCACCTCCCAAGTTCCAATACCCCAAAAGATAGAATTTCATGCACTTTTATCTAATCCGGCTTAACACAAAATCAGTTTTCTAAAAAGCCCTAAGTGGAGCTAAGTTATCAATGGACATAGTGCTTAGACTTCTTGGGCTTTAGGTGGGTTCATAATTCAATATATAATCTCACATGTGCAATATGGTAGTATATTATTTTTTACATGTATGTGTACATTCTTTTCAACCTGATCGGTTAGAAAAAAGTAAACATGGCTAGTTTCATGTTAGAAAGATGAGATCTCATAGATTGATTCTTTGGTAAGGAATAAAGAAACAACACCCCTATAGCATAAAGGCTTCAAAGAAAATTTAAGGCGAAACCACATGGAAAATGTACCAAAGCTGCAGTTCAAAGGAATGAAGAAAGGAAGTCATATTTATCATCTCATCTATGGATGGTACGGTGGGATATGTTTCCTTTTCATTAATTTAATCTTATAAGGAAGGCACAACGAAAAGGAATATCTCATGGTAATTTTAAACTTAGTTTAATTAGTAGTCATGACAGGATCAGGATTCAGGAATACGATAACAGAAAATTAGTAGCAACATCTTTAAAGTACTTTCCTCTTCCTAGAAATCCGTCGCGTAACACCTTCTAGCATCCTATAGGCTATAGTATGTTTATCTATAAATTATAAATCACATAATGCCCATGTGAATCATTTTCCACCCTTCAACATCCTTTATATACTCCATTGTACAATCCATGATCACATATTCACATTCTATTGTTTTCATCTGGTATTCTGATAAGGATATGTCTACACCTAGATATAAACTCTAACTATATTTATAAGAATGTTGCCTGTAATGCTACACACTCGCTCTTATTCAGCCTCCCTCCACAAGCCCCAAGTAAAGGCGACAGCGTATCAATAGAAATAAGGTCGAGTTTAAATGTTACTACATCGTTAATCCATAGTTCTTAAAGGACGACCTTATTTGGATTTGTACCTGTGCTGTGCCGGTCCTTGGCTAGGCGATATAGTTCAGCGTTAATACAATCATTTTTTCCACCGTTGAAAAAATAACAAAAAACTATAGACATTTGAATCACGGATACGACTATACAACATATACAGGTAATTGAATACGTAACAGACATTCAAAGGGAACATATTGCAGAAAACGACACACAAACACACACTGACCTTATCTTTAACAGATTCTCTCCTGTCAAGAACATAGTGTTGCTTATTTGAAAGAGCCAATGATCGTGCTTGTGATTCGGTTACGATTTTATGGTTCCAAGACCATCAAAAAAAGCAATGTCACTAACAATAGTGGCCTAGAAGATATTCTGCTAAAACAACCACTACGTGTTAAATATCCTGTTACAAAAATAAATATATAAATCCATTAATGTGAAAAATTAGGGAACTAAAAGTAAAAACCCTAACATAATCAAATTTCATACCACTATATATATTGCTTTATTACAATACAATTGTGTGTGTGTGTGCCTGTAATGCTACCCACTCGCTCTTATTCAGCCTCTCTCCAAAAGCCCAAGTAAAGGCGACAACGTATCAACAGAAATAAGGTCGATTTTAAATGTTACTACATCGCTAATCCATAGTTCTTAAAGGACGACGTTATTTGGATTTGTACTTGTGCAGGTCCTCGGCTAGGCGATTTATTTCAGAATTAATACAATCATTTTTTCTGCCGTTGAAAAAATAACAAAAAACTATAGACATTTGAATCACGTAGACTATACAACGTATACAAGTAATTGAATACGTAACAGAATAACAGACATTCAAACTAGTCGAGACGGAAACGTATTGCAGAAAACGACACACACACTGACCTTCTCTTTAACAGATTCTCGCCTGTTGAGAACATAACGTTGCTTATTTGAAAAAGCCAATGATCGTGCTTGTGATTCGGTTACGAGTTTATGGTTCCAATCAAACTGAGAAGTCAAGACCATCAAAAAGAGCAATGTAACTAACAATAGTGGCCTAGAAGACATTTGGGCTAAAACAACCACTACTTGTCAAATATCCTGTTACAAAAATAAATATATAAATCCATTAATGTGAAAAATTAGGGAACTAAACCCTAACATAATCAAATTTCATGCCACTATATATATTGCTTTATTACAATACAATTTTGTGTGTGTATATGTGTATATATAAATATATATGATTACAGAATTTAAGTGAAAAATGATTGCGCGAAAAATGAAAAGGTGAAAGAAGAAAACCTGCGGAGAGTATGTACGGTCGGTAAAGAGATGATGAAATGGGAATCAGTTCAGCCAATTTGCGACCCGAATCACAAATTTCAACCCTCATTCTCAAATTATTAATTAAGAACTATGGAAAGGTTCTTGTTTACAAGCATCAAATAAAATTTATTAAGGAATTTGATAGAGTATGCTTTGAAAACACCAAAGTTATTCCTTAACATATTATAAAAATGTAACACAAATATACAAAAATGATGCAGGATTTACAGAGCACAAATTAATACGATGAATTTCATGATCGATTGATACCAAAATATGATGCTTAAAAAAAACGATTGTTTTATTTATTTTACATTAATAATTGTTTTACTTGAATGAATACCTTGTGACTTAATCCATATAACTTAAATACATATTAGAAAGAATAGTACTCCTTGTGGAGTAGATGGCTGATTGTCGATGGTTTTTTAAAAGTATTAAATTTAAGTGTAAATTAAATTTAAAAATAAAATTTATAAACTTCAATTAGTACATGTAACCCATGGGTGATGGTGATTACTGCCGAGTTGGAGTCATCTAACACATAAGTATTTTTAAATTGTATTTTTTATTTGTTGATGAAATATTTTAAAGATAGAAGTAATTGATCAAAACAATTTCCATTTATTGGGAAAGGTAGTATGATAATATCATATTTCTTAAAAATTCAAAAATTAAGACCTCCGTTCAAATGCATTATAATGTAGTAGAGATATGAAAGTGAACCATATTGGTAACATAACGGGTTGGTTTTGAAAATAAATTGGGTTCACATGTCGACCTAATGACCCAAAAGACCAACTTGAACCCGCTCTGCAAAATAGCACGTTGAGAATACACAACTTTAACCTGATCAATTTCGGGTCGAATTTTGGATTAGATTAAGTATTGTCAACCTTACTTAATAGAGATGGGCAACTCTAGCTAGCCAAAGCCCAGTCCTCGGGCCACGCAAAACCAACTTGAGGAAAATTTTAACACAATGAGATCTAGGTCCAGTTTTGATTAAGACATTCCATTAAGGCCTCGTTTATTTACAAAAACTGGCATGTGTAGTTGAGTTCAGAATGATAAACTTGAGATTAAAAAAATTCAATACTAGAAACTCAAATAGCTGAAGTAAGCATCTTATATTTGAATTAACCCCACAAAATGATGTTACTTATTCAAATTTTCAATTACATTAACTGTCATTTCTCATATCTACCTTGATTTTTTTGAAGAGTCATTGTCTTGTTGTTAGAGCAATTTTAAATGAAAAATTAAAATAATAGGGCTATCAATTAGATCAAGTTCAGGTTCGTGGATTGGTGGATTAAAATTACTTGTTCCTAAACAGACCCATTAAAAATTTCAGGCCAGAATTCCAACCTTGACCCATGATTTGCTAACCTAGACCCAACCCACATGAATACATGGGTCAAACAGATCGGTGGGATTGGCGGGATGGTTTCAAGTCATATGGGTTAAATGTCAACATGTTATAATTTTTTCCTCAACAAAATAAGAAACCATAAAACATGCTTATAAAATTCATTAGAAATACAAGTACATGATTAACAAACATACGCCAAATTAACAAAACATACATGATTAATAATAGTATGGAGTATTGTTATTTTTATAGGATGAAATGAGACATATCACATATCTCAAGATTTACAATATGCTGTTGATGTCAAGTAACAGAAAACAAATGTCATTTTGGAGTAGACACACCAGATCAATTGGTACGAGGATTTGTTCATAACTTGAACAGTTTTGTTTGTCATATTATTACTATTATTTTTTTAATCGCAAAGACTTTGAGCTTATATTGACACACATACATTATATGAGATGCATCATCAATGATAAACAAATCAACACATTTATAATCCAAAGACCTATCAATAAAGTGAAACTCGTTGCTTATTAAGATATTGAACTTTTCACCACCCTGGTAAATGACTGGTTAATGGTACTATAACCACCATCAACCAGCAAGTTAACCCCACTTACAAACTTCCCCTCATCACTAACCAAATATAACGCCGCCTCGGCCACATCCTTCGTTGTTGGAACCACCCCCTTCAAGGTGGCGGATTCACACACCAATTCCTCCACCACCCTCTTCTCCATTCCCATCGCACTAACCAACAACGGAGTAGCAACGCCACAAGGCGAAATGCAGTTCACACGTATACCATACTCCCCTAATTCCACACATAAATTCTTCATCAACCCTACCACTGCGTGCTTTGATGTTGTGTAGCCGTGTGATGATCCACACGAGATAATCGATGTCACACTTGATGTGAATAGAATAACCCCGCTTTTTGCCAGGATCATGACACGAGCATCATGTTTGGCTCCTAAAAAGGATCCAAACACGTTTACATTGAAAACTCTTTTGAAGTTTTCGATACTAGAGCTTAGGATCGTGTCATTAGTGTTACCAGATATACCTGCACCAGCGAATATAAAAAGAAGTTAATGGGAGTATCAAATAATAATTATAATTATCATATTATAAAGTAAAATTATCTAACATATGCTATATATATACCGGTTATAACAACTACTAATGTAAAATAAATAAGACAATATCTTGACCATTAGATCATGATCAAGATAATAAAACTGATGTACGAAGATTTACATAACAAAAGTTTATAAAACTGATGCACGGAGATTCATAAAGCACAAGTGTATAAACAAATATATAAAACTGATGCATCAGCGATAAAACTAATTAATCATGATGACCATCTTTATTAATCGGTGTCGAACATGATGCAAAACGATTTTCAGTTAAGAGAGAATTATTGTTTTATTTGTTTTGCTTTAATAGTTGTTTTATTTGAACCAATGTTTATATATATTAGATTGAAATCTTTACCAATATATTTACTAGCGATCACAAAATCTGTTTTGTATCTTATTATTTACATGAGATATGCCCATGAATACCTGCATTGTTGAACATGATATCCAACTTTCCGTATTTGGATATGGTCATGTCGACAAGGTTCTTAACTTCGGAATCATTGGTGACATCACAATGAATGTATGTAACTTTTCCTGATTTAGAAAGTAGCTAGTTCTTCACATATGGAAGTCCCCCGTTCGTCTTGGACGTCTGCAATCACGACTTTGGCACCATGTTTCGTGAAAAGTCTCACCGTACTTTCACCAAAACCGCTAGCTCCGCCGGTGACTATGGGAACTTTGTCTTTTAATCTATAGAAATGTAGTTATTTTAATTAGTTACCTAATGCATAATTTACCTTCAAATAATACTAGGAACGAAAATTGTGAGACACTAATTAAATAAATGGTGAATGCTGTTGACCTTTGAGTCATTGGGGGTGGTGAGGAACTATGGCAAAAAATGGTGTTTGTCTGCATCTTTGTTACTATCTCCGATTAATGGATGAAGTTATATATAGGGCTCAAAAACTAATAAAGAATGTGGCCAAACAACCATAAGTGGTGTTTGAGATTGCGTTTTCAGAACATATTAATTATACATATTTCTTTTAAAAGATATAGATTGGTAGAGATAGCTTTGAGCCCGTGTGATTTTTTTGACAATAGTCATAGCCATTGTCTATACCATAGTCACACAATTCGTTGAACTACCCACGAATCTCGTATGCATTCGGGCGAGTCAGATTCGCATTCGAAAGCGAACTAGTTCGGTACCAGTTCGCGAATCCCAGGGAGAAAATAGCGAATCGAGAGTAGCGAATTATGCGAACCCAAAAGGGCCGATTCGGTGACTTATGCTGGTCCAATTCGCGAATCTGGAGGCTTGGGTTCGCGAATCCCAGGAGTGTCCATTCGTTTCTGACCTCTGGTTTCCTAATTAGTGGTATTTAAATAAAGAAACAATATAAACAATCATAATATATCGTATCTTAAAAACATATTGGTTTGAACTTGTTTTATTTTATGTATTTGGTTTTGAACTTTTAATTTAGAAGTACTTTGAAATTGGAGTATCTAATACGAATCTAGTATTGTATTTTAATATCGGGTACATCGAATCGGATCGTATCAAAGCGAATCGAAATGAGCCTACCCCTTCGAACTGGATTTTAGAGACCTAGCGAATTGCGAATTCGTATCGCGAACTCGTATCGGGTGAACCGCGACTTGTGTGACTATGGTCTATACTCTATATACCTCACAAATATAGTTTTAATAATGTGGGTACCATAAATTTTTAAAATGACATTTTAAAAATTAAAAACCATGGTTCTCCCTAATCTTTTTAAAACTGTGGTTTCTATACACTAGATTGGTGCCTGCACGATGCGGCGACAATGGTGATAGCGGCGGCGGTGTGGTGGTGATGACAATGGGTGGTATCGGCGGCTACTGGTGGTGATGGCGGTGCTGTTGGCGGTGGTGTGGTTAATGATATAAATGTAATTGATGTAAAACGGGGTAGTGTAGTTATTTTAGGAGTTGAGGGATAGATGTTGTAAATTATTTCATTAAGAGTATTTTAAATATATTGGTTAATTATAAAAAGAAAACTTTTGAAATTGAGGGGCATTTTAGATATTTCAAAGATAGAAAAGTTAAAAAATGGAGAGTTGCTCCTTTAATAAAGAGTATAGATAAAAACTTTGATAATTACTGTATTATTTTTTTCAAATATCTTTTTCCAACTATATACGTTATGTTAAATAATTTTCCAAAACTCAAAATATCAAACACCTCTGGTTTAGAGTTATGCCACTCAATTAATGATAAAACTTCACATACCCTAATCATCAAAATTGGTACATTATATATACTCTATATCTTATATTTATTGGCATTTTTTGTGTGTGTGTGTGTACAATATAAGTACATGCAGGAACTATAATTCATAGATCTTAATCGTGAGTTATAGTTCTTTATCTTCTTAATTTAGTTTCTTCATCTTAATCATGATTAAGTGTAAAGAAGTAAAAATGTCTATTTTTTAATGTTATTTTTTTTAATAGCAGTAAAAATGTCTAATTATAAAAGGGAAGCGAAATAAGAGGCATGTTAATACTTTGAATGACCATATAAAATGAAAAAAGGGTCCATGACAGGCGACTTGCAACCGATGATATTCATATTTTTAGTGATGTGCCAAATGTGCAAAGTCTCTTGCTTGCTTTTCTAATGGTTTGCAAGAACTTGACAATATATCCCGATAACAATAAATATATACATTAAATGTGAGCTTAGATTTGATACAATTTGAATGAAATATGTACAAGGCTTTGTTTTCACAATTTAATTTTGATGTTTGAATATGAAGTTGTCTTTTCAATTTCATTCCCAAATTTTGTATGTGTTTTATTTTGATACGAAAGTAAAACTGTGTGGATAAATCTAAGCTATATTGATAATGGTCGATCTGGGAACAAACGCTTTATATTGGCTTTTGATAATAAACTATATAATTCTAGGGCTAGTTATGATTCAAATGTTAAAGATAGAAAACTTGAATTGGTGCATATTGAAATAACAAACTCGCAAATATATGAATAAATAAAAATACAATAAACTTATACTCATCCTAATATTTTAATCATGGCCACATATATATTTCGATCTGTCGATTAATAATAATAATAATAATAATAATAATAATAATAGCATCCTTAAAAAGAGAAATACAAAAATAAATAACTACAAGAATTGTTCAAAGTTGAACAATTTTTTTTTCAATATCTTATGACCTTTAGTGATCTTTTCGGTATTTTTAAGGTTTTGTTGATGACATCTTGAAGCACGGTCATTAAGATTATCATATGCTTAAATTGTAATATATTATGACTAGAACTTTAGATAGCCGACGATGATTTACGGATAATATATCATCATTTAAGCATGTAGTAACACTAACTATTAAAGCATAAAAAAAAAAAACATAACATGCATATATAATGTGGTCCGATCAATCAGATTCAACAGCCAGAAATTAAGAAGGAAAACAGAGAGAAATTTAGAGAGAGTATTTGGGACAATTTTCTGCATATCTCATTAATAATCCAAACCAATACATATAAAGGAAATTAAAATTAACCACTACTTACATGGAGGAGATCATGGATCACCACTCCTTTATTTTAGGAACATCTCCTTGACACACAAACTAAACATAACTGAAACATAAACTGAAATAATAGGAAATAACATAACATTATTAATTTAGCCTAACATCCCATTGTAACATTGTCCTGGGTACACATCAATCCCCACCGCTTGAATTCGCCTTGTCCTCAAGGTGAAAGTCGGGATACGCCTTCTGAAAACGCCATTTAGTCTCCCAAGTAGCATCCTCGCGAGGAAATCCCTGCCATTTAACCAAAACTTCCGTCTTGGGACGATACTTGCCCTTTTGTACCACCATTTCCTCTAAGATAGCCTCTGGTTGTGGCCCGGTTGGCGGCAAGACCGCGGGACTAGCTTCTGATGAGACTGGACTGGGAGGATCACCTTGGCATTTTTTTAGTAAACTCACATGGAACACATTATGGATAAGGGCCTCAGGTGGAAGCTCTAACCGATACGCAACAGGCCCCACGCGTGCAATAATTTTATTTGGACCAAAAAACTTAGGGCCTACCTTAGCCGATAAACGGACTGCTACTGTCGACTGCCGGTATGGTTGAAGTTTCAAATAAACCATGTCTCCCACAGAAAACTCCACTTCTCGTCTCTTTGAATCAGCTGTAGACTTCATTCGGTCCCTAGCTACCAACAAATTGGAACGTAAGGCACGCAATAACTCGTCCCGGTCAATCAAAAATTCATCAACAGATTGAACTTTAGAAGTTCCTGGAACATACGTAAGAACCCGTGGGGGTGGACGACCATACACAACTTCGAAAGGGGTCATTTTGGTGGCCGAATGAACTGAGGTGTTATAACTAAATTCTGCCCAGGGAAGCCACTCTGCCCATTTTCTTGGTCGGTCTCCCGCAAAACAACGAAGATACTGCTCAAGTGTTCGGTTAACTACTTCTGTTTGACCATCCGTTTGGGGATGGTAGCTAGAACTCAAACATAAATCCGTTCCCTGTAGTTTAAAAAGTGCTTGCCAGAATGAACTAATAAAGACTTTATCACGGTCACTTACTATTGTGGAAGGAATGCCGTGTAGCTTGACAACATGTGACACAAACTCTTTAGCGATCGTAGCTGCAGTAAATGGGTGTCGGATCAGCACAAAATGAGCATACTTAGATAGGCGGTCAACAACTACCATGATGGTAGTGAACCCGTTAGAAGGAGGCAACCCTTCTATAAAATCCATGCTGATGTCTTCCCAAATGCGAGACGGAATCGGTAGCGGTTGGAGCAAACCAGCAGGTCGACAACTTTCTGTTTTGAATCTTTGACATATGTGACATTCTTGAATAAACCTTTTCACCCCTTCTTTGATCCCTGTCCACCAAAAACTCGCCTTTACCCGAGCCAAAGTCTTGTGGAATCCAAAATGTCCTCCTTCTGGAGAAGCATGACAATGTTGCAATACCTTAGAAATAAGAGATGAGGTTGGGCTCAACAAAATCACATCGCCACGAAACCAAACCCCGTCCCGTTGCACCAAATGAGATCTGACCTTTGGAGGAAAACACCCCGGTAATTTATGATAGTAAGTATCCCGCGTTATTTCCTGTTGCAATTCTGCCCACCAGCCCGCTGTAACATGTGAAATGGCCAAGAAACTAAACTCAGGTTGCCTCGATAATGCATCTGCCCCCTTATTAGTCACCCCTTTTTTGTACTCAACCCGGAAATCATAACCCATTAGCTTCGGAAGCCATCGAGCTTGGGCCGGTGTGGAAACTCGTTGTTCCAATAAATACTTAAGGCTAATGTGGTCCGTCTTGACCACAAAAGGCTGCCCTAATAAATACGATCTCCATTTCCGGACCGCCTTGACTATTGCTAGCATTTCTTTTTCATAAGTGGACCAAGCCAACATGGACCCTTTTAATGGAGCACTATAATACGCGATTGGACGACCCTGCTGAGTAAGGACAGCCCCAATACCCACCCCACTAGCATCACATTCCACAGTAAAAGACTTAGACCAATCCGGTAACCCTAAGGTTGGAGCAGTCGTGAGAGATTGCTTGAGCTGTTGAAAAGCTTTGTCTGCCACTGAATCCCAATGAAAGGGTGTGTTTCCCACCAATTTATGAAGAGGGGCTGCCATGGTACCAAAATGTTGAATAAACTTCCGGTAATATCCCGCAAGGCCTAAAAACCCACGTACCCCTTTAGCATTTTTCGGGGTTGGCCAATCTAACACCGCTTGGACCTTGGAATGGTCAACTGTCACCCCAGAATGGGAGATGACATGGCCCAAATAATGGACTGTGGATACCCCAAAACAACACTTGGTTATTTTGGCATAAAGCCTATTAGTAGCCAAAATCTCCAAAACAGTAGACAAATGTTGCAAGTGATCACCTAAGGTTCGTGAATATACCAATATATCATCGAAAAACACAAGTACAAACTTACGTAGGTGGGTCCGGAATAGGTCATTCATTAAACTCTGGAAGGTTGCCGGCGCGTTCGTAAGTCCGAAAGGCATCACTAAAAACTCATAATGCCCTTCATGAGTCCGGAAAGCTGTTTTACAAATATCAGGCTCACGTACTTGTATCTGATGGTATCCGGACCGAAGATCCAATTTTGAATAGATAGTGGCTCCATATAATTCATCCAGAAGTTCATCAATGACCGGAATTGGATACTTATCTTTGATGGTGATGTCGTTCAAGGCCCGATAATCTACACAGAATCGCCAAGTTCCGTCACTCCTTTTAACTAGTAACACCGGTGATGCGAACGGACTATGGCTAGGTCTGATTAACCCCTGGTGAAGCAATTCCCTGACTTGTTTCTCAATTTCTGATTTCTGGTAATAAGGCTGGCGGTAAGGATGAGAGCTCACCGGGCAGGCATTAGGCAGCAAAGGTATTTGGTGGTCTTGGGAACGAACCGGCGGAAGACCCTGGGGTTCCTGAAAAACGCGGGCGTACTGCTTTAGTAATTCCTGGATGGCCAAACAAGGAACATGACCCGCTGGCTCAGTCACACCCAAGGGCTCAATCTGGACGAGATAAGCTAACCCTTGCAAGGCTACTAGGTCATTGTCGGGTACCGCTTGTAATTCGGTGGCCTTGAGTCCCTGAAGGGTATGTGTTGCACCAGCGAACTTGAACCCAAGTGTGAGTTTCTCATAGTCGATTTCCACCGGACCCAAAGTCTTGAGCCATTGAACCCCCAAAATAACAGGGCAAGCGGCTACAGGTAAAACCCAAAAGTCTGTCGAAATCGTATACCCCTGTATAATGAGTGTAAGTGCTGTAACACGACCGGGGCATAGCTCCCTTTCCCGATTTCCCACTATAACTTCAAAGGTGACCCCCCTGTCAATAAAGAGGCCAAATCGGTCGACCAATGCTTGGTCAATGAAGTTATGGGTGCTACCTCCATCAATCAGGACCACGATATCTTTGTTCTGAATCTTGCCGGGCAACCGTAACGTTTGAGGATGAAGGGTACCTGTAATTGCGTGGAAAGATACTTCAGCCTGGGGTTCGCTGTAATCGGGGGCTGCGGACTCGGTGGCCAAAGGTGTTTCTTCGTCTTCCCCAACATCGTGTATCATGAAGAATTGAGGTTTGGTGCATCGATGGCCTGGTAAGTACTTTTCATCGCAATAGTAACACAAACCTTTCTCGCGGCGTGTTTTAGCTTCTGCGTTGGAGATTCTGCGGGTGGGAGAAGGGCTAGGTAAAGCTAAAGTGGTGGTTGGGCCTGGGCCTAATATCCCAGCGGAATCGGTGGAAGTGAAACGACCCACAGAAGAAGTAGTGGGGAAGCGGATGGGCTGGGACGGCTTCCTAGCGAGGCCCAATTTTTCCTCTGCCATTCGTGATAACCCCATTGCATCTATGAGGAGTCGAGGCTGCTTCATCTTGACTTCCAATCGGACCTCATCCTTGAGACCCCCAATGTAACATGCCATTAAAAAGGCGTCAGAAAGTCCATCCACCTGATGAGACAATTTCTCGAAGGACTCCTGATATTGTGCTATCGTGGTTGTATGTTTTAGGCGGGAGAGGGCTTCGGCTGGATTTTCATAATCCGTCGGCCCAAAGCGTGCCAATAACGCCTGAGAAAACTCTGCCCAAGTCAGTGGCCCTTGAAGTTTGGTGAATCAACGGTGCCATTGTAGGGCAATACCGTGGAGATGGATCGAAGCTAAGTTGACCTGTTCCTCCGGAGCAACATTTTGAAATTCAAAGTATTGGGAGGCCTGGTACAACCAACCGGTTGGGTCTCCTCCGCTGAAACGAGGAAACTGAAGCTTGAGGTACGGTTTGGCTGTATCACCCGAGAGGGTGAGCTTGCCACTGGAACCTGGCGAGCCGTCGCGTCGTTCATGCTTGATGGTCTGGAATTCGCTCATTAACTGCTGGAACATGTCATTAACTTTTGCGAATTGATCATGCGTCTCTTGCTGGAACTGCTCGAGCGATTTCTTGTTACGGGTTTCCATTGGATCACGATTGCTCTGATACCACTAATGTGGTCCGATCAATCAGATTCAACAGCCAGAAATTAAGAAGGAAAACAGAGAGAAATTTAGGAAGAGGATTTGGGACAATTTTCTGCATATCTCATTAATAATCCAAACCAATACATATAAAGGAAATTAAAATTAACCACTACT
>JAOXNX010000001.1:34551640-34579067 GCA_028566075.1 Solidago caesia
CCCCCTCTGCAAATTCAGTCCCCAAGTCAAATCATATGCACCAACTCACTTTTCATTTTATTTTTATATTATTAAATTAAATTCAACAAATGTGTACCGAAAGTTGCAGTTTTTTGTAACACACAAATTTTTTTTTTTTTTGGAAAGCCTCTTAAAATTAACGCCTTACTCCAACAAAAAGAGGGAGAAAACCTCATTGCCACGTTGGCGCCACATGACGAATGGAGAGGAGTTTGAGGCTTCCTTGGAATGCCTTACTCCCAATAGTCTTAAGCAACAAGATGGAACGCCTTGGCCCCTATAAAGGTAAATATTCACATTTGGTGTTTATTATTGCTTGATTGTTTACCTACCCGTGTGAACCTTTCCAAAAGAGAGATTGAATAGATTCGTTACTATGCCCAATGTGCTTTACTCAGGAGGAATAAATCAATCATGTCTTCACCGATTGTTCAAATGCTCATAAACTTTAGCTTGCGATAACTAAATGGTTAGAGATGGATTCATTGTGTTACATGAATTCGTCGGATTTGATGGCGTGTATAGATGAGTTACGTGTTAATCAAAAGAAAAGGATGGTTATTGAAATGATTATCTTCTGGGGGCTTTGGTCTATATATTTGTAGACACAGAAATGAAGCGGTATTTGGTAACCAGCAAAGAAGAAGTGAACTACCTTTTGATTCTGTTATTAGTTTCTCTATTTTTTTTTTTTTTTGAAGGTTGAGTTTTGATTCAGACGTGAGTGAAGACGGTTTAACCTGCTATTTGCAGGACCTCCACACCCCTCCTTATGGAAAATACCTTTGGGATGTAAACCCCTAGGCTCGAACCTGAGACCTGTGGTAACCTCACCCCCGAGGCCCCACATAGTGGATGATTAGAAAGCCCCTGACCAACTCACCTAAGTGAGTTGGTTTAAAGACATTTTAACTGACGCATATGTTATCCTTGATTTAAAAAGACTTTAGGAGATCTAAAATGTAAGATACATAGCAATCTCTCTCACTATTCAAAGAAAAACCTTACTTTTCTTATCTAATTAAACCATATATTTTAATCTTAATTGTAATTATAAGGTTATTTAATTTTCTTTAATATTTTTTTAATGTAATTTTTTTTAACAAATTGGTTTTATAACAACTACTCAACATACAATTTTCAACTTTGTCAAGTATTCCAAACAAACTAAAAGTACTTAAAATACCTCATATTTTGAAACTAATTTTATCAGTCGATAATATACATATTTTAGCAACATAGTTTGTCTATAATATTAATATTTATTTTTTATTATTATCAAAATAACAAAGTTTTAAAACATGTTTAGTTATGTTTGATATTTCTTAAAAAATAAAATTTCTTCCATTATCACATGAAAAACTATTTAGTTACTTCATGCTGAAACTCATTTTATGTCTTTTTCTAATCAATATTTTTAAAACAAATCTTCTTTTTGACTATACAATATTAACCAAATATGAAACATGTTTGTATAATGATTACTTTAGGATGCCCATGTGTTAACATGGGATCCTAATCTAGTAAATGACTAAAGTTTTACAACGCTCCAGCAAGTATAGAGGTTTGTCCACCTTGTGTCAATGGGCCATAACAATTAATTCGCAATAAGTTAGGTCACATTGTCGATTGAAGTTGTACTACACGTAAGACTGCAAACATAAGGAAACCGTTCAAAAAACTCTGGGTGTATGAAAAAGGAAGAAATTATGGTATGATCAGAAGTTGAGGCATACTTTACCATTTGTTCAAGTGAACTCGCAGAACATTCTGAGAATGGAATTGACGATCCTTTTTTTCACCTAGAGGGCAATTACGCATTCTTTATGGCCACCAAAAAGAATACAGTGGATTCGATAACAATCATTAATTGATCTAAGATTTTGTGTATCATCTAATAAACATTTCAACCTGTGATTTAGACGATAAATAAAAATTAATGTAATTCACATGGATCTATATCAAAGTTAGAAATTATAACAAACTAACGATGAGACTGCATCTCTATCTTTTTTCTTTCTTAATTTCCAACACCAAAGATCTTTACATTACAAAAATGAAATTGTTATTATTGACAAACAGAGCCCTATAGATATATTATTTTCCTTATCAGTCCGTGTATAGAAAAATAAAAGAATACCTTTTTATTAACTTTATTAATTAATTCATCGGTTCATGTACGTAATCTTGAAGGTTTTCACATGCATGAATAGGTAAGTCCTGTAAGTAAGAGCTTAAAAATCAGAACCTGAGGGTGGAAGTTGAATGTTTGGTAAACTATAGGTAGTAAACTTACAATAGGGATTGGTTTTTTAAGTGGCAACTTTTGTAGGAGTAATAAAATTTTGGGTTAAATGCACATTTCATCCTGTGGTTTTTCAAAAACACATTTTTCTTCACTGTCGTTAACTTTGGGTGTTTTTCATCCATGTGGTAGGACTTTTATCCCTGCCGATATAACGCCCCGTTAATTTCCCTCACGTGCAATTCACGTGAGGGGCATTTTTGTGATTTTATCCCTTTCTTCGACCTCTACACAAACACAAACCCGGAAATATCATTTCCAAATTTATAACCAAATCTAAACTAAATTCAAATCATTAAATCCAAATATAAACTAAATCCAAATCCATATATCATTTCCAAATTTAAGTCATTTCAATAGCCCTTTTCTTCCCAAACAAAAATGGAGGAATTTTTTCATCAACATCAACAAAAATCTACTCCTATTTTCTACAAACACAATCTACTCTTATAACTAAGACAAATATGTATATATTTCACATATATGTTTCACAAGGATGAAAAAAGCTCAAAGTTAACAGCAGGTACGAAAAGTGTGTTTTTGAAACACCACAGGGACGGAATTAGCATTTAACGCTAGGCCGCTAGTTTCTCCCTTCTTATGGGATTTTTTGGTTTATGTGGGCCGCCAGGTTTTTCGGCCGGTTTGCATAGGGGCCTCTTATATTCAAATCTTTTCCCTCCCTAAATATACCTCTCACTGTATAATAAACAGTGCATAATGTACAACTATTTATTGCACAACAAGAAGTGTATTTAAGAAAAAGATGGTGGAAATAGATACCCACTTTTCATATTAGGTCCGTTTTGCACCGCCGCTTTTTTGTTTGCTGGCTTTATAAACTTTTTTTCCCGGATGTTTTTTTTTTTTATCGAACATCATTTTTAATGATGTATATATATGGGTAATTGATATCAGTAAATTTTTACAGTTATTATGAATTAATTAGGTTGTATCAGAATTCAGAAAATTTTGTTTTATCAATGAAAATAGTTTTTAAGCTTTATAAATCAATATATCACATTGCATAACTTAATTTAGTTTAGACTATCTACTTCCACAACTCAACTTAACCCAACCTTTTATTAAAGGAAGTGATATTGGTACCACCACATTTGATATATCTACCACTTGTTTATATTACTGACTTGTACAGTATGTTATAAAAGTTATACATTGTGGTAAATTAATCAAAACATGTGGTACGTTTATCACTTCCCTTAGCTAATACGAATGGTCAAACATGGAACAGAAGCATGATATGAAGAAACAAACCATTTAGCAAAGAAACTAAACTGCGTAAAATACCATTGCTAGTTTGATTAATACTGAATGAAGATGATATAACAATATAAACATGCTGTGTCTAACAATTAAGGAAGTGAAAGATATATTTTGAGATTTTGCAAATAAAGAATGAATATTGAGTGGGCCTAACTGAATATGTTTGTGTGCTGTGTCACAGATGAGATACCACCAACATGAAGGATAAGACCTCTGGAATTCGAGTCTCAATTATTTCTGATTGGATGGCACAAAATGAGGGAGATCCCAGATTTTCAGGCAGATTTATTTCACTTTTAGAAAACCAATAAAAAGGTTACTCTATAGATTCCTCCCAAAAGGGCCCAAATCCTATACCAATTGGTCGAAAACCATTAAAATGGTACTCTATGGTTATGAACCACGTGGTATTAAATTTAGCATTAGCATAGTGGGACGTGGGTGGTCTTGTATAGATATAAATTAGTATGAATTTGATAGTTAGATATGCGATCAATAGAAAGGTTGTGGGGATTTGAAGGAAAATGAAACGACTAATATATATATATATATATGTCAAATGGGACGAGTTTCGTATTCAATTTTTGAACCCAACATCTTCCAAATCAATGGGTTTCATTCCTCAGTTTGAAAGCTCCCATGTCGACGAACCAGACACTATTGTCGGTTCTTTAATTCTCTTATTCATCAACTAAACATCAGACGGTATTTCTAAAAATAACTAGTACAGTAGGATAGAGATAACATTGTGTGTCTATGACTATAGGCATCATGATGAAGGATATGGGTCATTGAATTGAAGGAATGGGAGATGAAAAGGACTTGTGAAAAGAAAAGGTCCAATGGGTGTATGTTGCTGGTGGGGATGTTGCCAGCAACTGTTATGATTCTGTAGGATGGGCATCATGTTTATGTGCATGTATAGTAAAAACAGTACATGTACCTCCTCCATTACATTACATAATGATATATATATATATATATATATATATATATATATATATATATGTATATACAGTAAAACGTAGTACTATCTGGTGTAATTGTTGCTAATACAACAGAAGTTACTTGGACCATCTCTCCATTTTGTACTACTTACCCTTGCTAAATTTATCTTTTATTTTCAAGCAAAATAATTCAGTTATAGTTGATGAAAGATGATTTTTTACTACACAGAATTTACTATTTACCCTAACACATTTTGCCATACTAAAGGGAAAGAGTGTGATGTAAGAAGTGAGAATCACTTCCTTTTTAACTTAAACATACAATGAACACAACTGAAAGATCATACGAACACTTGCAATCATGAATAACATGTACTTTTACTTCTCCACATCTCAGTCATTTTAACTTGGGTAGATGCTATTATGAAAAAGTATTATAGGAATTCACTATTACTACAAGTTCTGCTGTGGCTTTTAAAAACGATTCTTTTTGTAAAAAAATATGCATTTACATTATTACATAGCATAACTACATAACGTCTTCACAAGAAGTCTCAGGTGTAAATCTCACTAGGCAACATCTTGGAGGTGGGGATGGAAAGGTTCGGTAACAGCCACGGAACCCGACTAGGCCGTGTACATCGGAGTCAAAAGACTCGCCTATCCTGGGGTAACCTGAACAGGAAAAACCTCATCCTTTTACCCATTTATAGCATAACTACAGAGTATTTCTTTACTACAAACTTACTTTTCTTTCTTAGAAGCACATGCAGCAGAACAGACAACTTTCATTTCTTCTTTATAAACACAAAAAACTCGAAGAGATGTTTTCTTAAATTGCTAACTTGCTATCCATCATTATAAATATATCGTAAATAACATGAATGGTTTCAACAAATAATCTATAAACATGTACATAAAATCGTTCTAGTTGCTGTGTATAGACCAAGAAAACAAAGTTAACTGCAGCACGAGAACCAGACTGCAACAAACCTGGGAAACTGAACCATACACATATGTCGCCCAAGATATCCATACTGGGACAAAAAAAAGTGTAATTCGTAAGATTTGTAAGTCTGATTTATTGCAGTCTGTAGATATAATCACATTTGTATTCATAGTATTTGATATCTAATATCATGTTGAAATTATCAGATTAATGCTCATCTGTTTACGAATATCCACATGTATATGTATATATTCACTATATTTTAATACGAAGTTTGAAACATTAACCAAAATTATCTAGCGGCAAGATGGGATAGTCGGAAAGGTCGAGTAACAAGTCAAAAAGGTTTAAGGTTGAAAGGGCTCATGTGTAGTACAAATCGAAGCAGTCCTGGCTGCGTTAGGTTGGCCCACAAACACTTAAAACCTTATTTATAACAAATAATGTACTGATAATGAAGTATGATTACAGATTACTACAACAATTTAAATTTATAAATAATACGTAAAATGATTTAGCAGGTTGTATACATTAAAAAATGACACTGGGGAACTTTCAACCCATTTGACTCGGCTCCCTTTTAGCAAAACTTTTAATTTGACCATTTGAGATATAACAGAACCCTAATCGACACATTTACAAGCAAATGTGTTGAAATTCCACCTCTAACCAAAGGCCTAGTCTCACATCTTATATCAGAAAAATGCAGAAAATACTTCAGAACATAAACTGAAACATAGTATAATCCAAAATATATGTAAGTTTATTTTGCATAGTCAATGAAGATTATGCTCACCTATTATCCAACAGATGCATAACCAGGTGGGTCAAGATGAATATGAGGTACTTGGTGAAATCTTCTTGTTTGGATTTCATCAGTTCGCTTGACAGTTAGACGTTTCTTCTATGAGTGCTTCCATACAGGCTGTGTTCAATCGGCAGACTCAGTGGGGTTTGACTCTGTGGTCTCCATTTCCTTAACCTTTTCAAGCTGCCTCAAAAGATCCAGTCTTTCAGGTCCATACGTGGATGGTATCTTCACAAAAACAAAATACGGTCATAAAATCCTGTCAGGTTTTTAGGCAAGAAACGAGTCCAACAATAAGAGGGGAGCTATGCCAGATATGTAGTACTCACCAGTGATGGTACGTATCTTTGAATAGCAGCCAACATTGCTGCATGGCCCACTGCAGTAACCTATACATCACAAATCATACTTCAGGTAGATCTTCAACATTAGAGAGAATGAAAGAATAAAGGGATTTCTTCTTTTCTGATTTGGTTTTGATCACAGATTAAAGAAAGATGCACACAGGTTTAAATTGCAACTGGGGTAATAGAAGATGGGAAGACGGTTTTAATATATTTTTTAAGTCCAGTGGATAATTAATTAGCATTCCCAAAATTGTCCGTTTTCTAGACAACAGTACCCTAAGTACGCTGACATTAGAAGATAATATTTGTTAACGCTGTCTACTTTCTCTACAACACTAGCACTGTTCATCTGTACCATGATAAAAGAGCTCATTTACAATTACAATTTCAATATAAGCAATAATTTTTATTATGCCCATTTGACCCAACAGAGATAAAACACAACCTGTATCAACCAATTCACAATAAAATGGGGCATGATTGCCACCTCTAAATTTGTAACAGTAATAAAGGAACTCACAGGTAGTAGCATGAGAATGCCAATTGGAACTACTGATGCCAGATCGGTTAAAGTTCTTCGAAGAGCTTGTTTTTCTTTGTCAGTCAGTTCATCCCCTATAACAGTCCTTCTAAGTAATCCAGTGGCTGCAGCAACATCTATGGCCAGAAGCTGGGTACCCTGCAACACATCCTGTTTATACACCTACTATGATCAGTTACCAGCATTGCGGGGGTAGACAAAATAATATGGTGTAATCCAGAAAGCTTAGCAAAACTAACTGCTTGAACAGTTAGGGTATATTGTCTAAACAACGAAAAATATAATCAGCCTGAAACAGGAAGCAACACAGTTTGGAATTTGTCATTTACCGTGGTAGTTCCTTTGAACTTGCTTATGGACCTTTCAATGATATTGTCTTTCTCCTCAGCCTTGACCAGCTGATACCCTTTAGCATATTTAGAATAATTGGCAGGATCACCAGTCATTTTAACATCCTCCTATACGCAAATTCAGGGCACCAATAATTATAGATATGATATTCATAACAAACAGAGACAAAAACAGATCACTTCAGAATTTGTAGGTTAACAATGACATTATTGTGAGCAAGGAAACAAACCCTAAAATGACTCAGAGAACAGCAGAGGAAACAAATTAATTGCTAAATGAACAGATCCTATTGAACTTCTAAAACCCAAAAACACCCTAAACCATAATGCTACTGAAAATTGCACATCATATCAATCTTATCCGACCCTTTATATACATAGCAGTGGTGATTTCAACCCACTTATATGAAAGCGGGTTATTCAGGTTGTGTTTAATTAACAATGAGTCAAACAGGTTAGATATTTAAAAAAAACTAGCTATAACTGAAACAGATCAAATGGTTAGAAGTCGGTAGACATGTATTCAAATGTTTAAAGGGGTTTAATTAACAAAAATATTAGTGTGCCAGCCCTAGCAAACGTGTTTTGACACACACGCGGACATAAACTTACCTGGTTTAACCCAAACTTATTTTGACCCGACCTGGAGGTCCCAAATTTGAATCCTAAGAGAACAATATATACCCCCTTGTGGCCACGGAGGTTCACCCGTGACGTCTCCGGGCTACCTGCAAAGCAGGTGGTCGCCCTGGGATTAGTCGGCTCGCATAACGGGTTGGATACCAAGGTTAACCCAAAAAAAAACTGCCACCTTACATTATATGATTTGACATTAACAGTTCAAGCCTTCTCTTTCAGGGACCATGCTCTTAAGGAATTGAGAATATGAATTGCTAAAAAGGTTTTAGATAACAAAATAACAAGAGAACCTCTTCATTCTCGGAGCATTTTGCACTTCTTTCGACTCGCCTTTCAAGTTCTATAAGCTCGTTTCTTAATAATTCAAACCGCTGGATCTCATTTGATTCCAGTACACTTGTATCATCCTGCAGAAAATTGATTAATTGAAATTTCCAGCTGACAGATATGTGCATTATAAATAATAACATAATCAGGCTTGTATAGTTGTATAAACTTTGATTACTCGAGCAAAAACGAAATGAACTCATTTCGATGTTTGGAAATATATCTATTTGACATATAGACCACATACTTTTGAGAAGTGAAAGGTTCAAACGAGAACGGAGAAACACACAAAGGTTAAACACAAAAATTAGGAGTTGTTTCGAAAATGATCAAGTCTATTAACATGTGAAAAGAGCGAGGGGTTCACATGAGAATAAAAAAAGTTGAAAACATATTATTTGATCCGTTCACATGTGTATGGTCCAAATTGTTTACATGTGAACGGATCTAATCACATGTTATAAGGTAATTTCTTGGGTTTCAATATTTTTTAAGTCATTTGAACATCCATCACTTATCAAATGTGAATGGACTTGATCACATGCGAATTAACAAGCAATTAGTAGTTCTCGTTCAAACCTTCCCCTTTCTGGCAAATAATAAACAAGAGCTGAAACAAATTGAACCTTGTTGCGAACATGCACTTTATAGGACATATAGCCATATTATCACTAGTTGTCCAAAACGAATGCCTTTTCATTCATTTAAATTTATTCACAAAATCTAAATCGAAAGTCAACTATCAAATAAGCTTTTTCATGGGGGAGAAACTATCTTATAGCAGTAAGGGATTGACCTACACAAGACATGCAGACAAACCTTTATACATATAATCTTAAAAAGGTAATCATAAAACATACACTTCTGTAGGCAGTTTCTGACTGGAGGTCGGCAGATGGGGTTGGACGGGGTAACAGAAAGTTCCATAAGCCATCAGGTTTACTATAGAAAAGAAGAAAAAAAAGGCACATTTAAAGTTAGAAAAGAGGCATGAACAGGCCAAAACATTAGTATGAAACACTAATCTTATGGTAAGTGCGTGAATTTATTTGGTAAAGAACTATACCCGCTGGATACATTCATGTCTATATTGCCTCTATCAGATTTCCTTTTGTTCCTAACAGAAGATTCTGAGCGACCATCATCAGTTCCCTAGATACAAACAAAATACAGTCAGATGCAAAAAAAATAAAAAAAAATAAAGTTTGCCTTCATGGTTATAATCATAGATATGTGATTCTGTGGTGACAAATGCAGGATATGCTAAGATCAAGTGTGGCACTCAGCTGTTGACATGTAGCTCAGAAAAGTGAGCATTGAATTATGCATGTGAATGTTCTTTGTTTTACCTTTATCTTTGTTTGCCTTTTGCGTAGGGTAATCATTAATATTAAGATGTGTGTTATCAGTTACCACTCAATTCTGAAATGCCAAACTAAAACGGTAGTTGTTCAACCAAATGTTTTTTTTTTTTAACATTTGTATTTGACATTGAGATTTACAATACGGAAAAGAAACCATATCACGATGGTACATCATTCCAGAATAACCTATCCATCCTTTTGATCTTCCAATAAACTGATGTTAGTTTCATACTTTAGATGGAAAAAAGGTAACCGGCCAATATGGCAATATCCACAGAGAATAAAATTATACGAACAAAATGATGTGGTGACAAAGTATCTCCTAGTTAGTCGAGCAATTGTTTAGCATATATTGACCATTTGGATATACTTTGATGACTATCATCCACTAGTAATCAAAAGCAGAAATACAGAGATATTATAATGCAAAATTTAAATTAATCAAGAAACTGTAAAAATGTAAATTTAGTATTGTCATAACAAGGTGGATTGTCCTTGTTTAAACATAAAGTCATACAGATACCTGCCGAAGGGAAGCTGCTTTGGCTCTAAAAGATGCCTCCAGAAATTCAGCCTCTTTTTTAAGTTTCCTCATCTTCTCAAGGTCAGAACACGCAGCTTTTAGATGCTCCTTTCCAGAATTGGAGTTAGATACATGCAACTCTTGAAGTAACTCTTCAAGCCTTACAAGGGCTTCATCAACGCTCTCCAATGCCTAAATAAAATACTAGTCACTCATCATATCATAGCCACTACAAAATTTCCATTTCCAAAAGACTAGAACAAGAAACACCAAAAACTTCTCAAGAGTATTTGGAGTTATGTATCTATTATTGGGATCTTACTCCTTCCAGGCCCATTAAATTGTGCTGATTATATTGTGGAGATATGTAAAGATTGGGGCACATATAGTAGGAATATGAGATCATATCATTTTCCCAAGGTTTAAAATCTCAAATTGGTGATAATATAGTGAGATTCCCACTGAAAGCAATAAACATTGGAAAATGTAACTGTTAACACTTGATTTAGTGAAGATCAAGATACCTTGTCAAAAGAATCCAATTCTTTTTTCAATGGAGCATAACCTCCTGAGCTAACAATCTCAAACGCATTTGTGGTACTGCTTTCAATCACTTGCCTCCTGCATTAACATGACCATATGCTCTAAATGACGGATCTTTACAGAAAAGAAAATCAATGGAAAGATACATTTGCAGTGTTATTGTGTAATAAATAAAGCAGAGGTTGGCTGCATAGCATTCAACATACTTGGGTATGCCTAATTCTTCCATAGACTCCTGTAAGATGTTGTGCCTGAAATGAAGAAAACATGTATGACTTAGATCACCTCATTAGCCAGGTCTTATTTAAAATCTTCATGTTGTGAGAAAACAGATGGCATACCCTCTAGAAAGGAATCTTGCAGCCTTGACATTAGAAGGATTCTCGAGCCACTTACTATATTTAATAAAGCTCTGAATCCAGTGCAAACAAACATCTAAAACAATAGGGACAGCTTCCTCATTTGGAGGACCTTGTTTACTTTTATGGCCATGAGAACCTTTTTTAGTGTCAATGTCACCTGGATAGAATGGAAGCCAATCCAACTCTTCACATACAACCTACAAAGAGTTGGTCACTTTCAGGAGTTTCAGATTTTGCAATTTCAAATTTACTTAATATTTTAGTCCAAATATGCTAACCTCTACATACAGTTGATAAGAGCTTATTGATGCAAGCTGAGGATAGTACAGCACACTCCCACCAATAAGATATCTGATTTGAGAAGAGGCAAAATGATCTGACTCAGTTCCAATTCAAAGTTGACATTAGAGCACAGATAGATGGAGAAGTGACCATTGTCTGAAAACTTCACCTGATCAAGCCTTCAATGGGTTTAGGAACCTCCTCAAAGTTATTTGCAGATAGGTACGATTGTGTCCTCCTTCCTAAAGCAATGAAGAATCCAAAAATAGCCAAATCCTTATCCAAGACCTGCAGGCGTAATAAACAACTTAAGCTATGAAACGTGACTAATGTTGATATTGTACAGGGATATTGCTTACACCGAAGGGATAACATTTGAAATAGTGATTACAAAATACAAAGAAATGTCCAATTTACAAATAGCTACCACAGCTTATGAGATGAATAATGAAAAAATTGGAATAGACCAGCTACAAAAACTGTCACACCCAATGTAAAATTAGCCATGGGGTCAACAAATGAAGACCTCTACTTACAAAACTAAAGCATGTTCCATTACCCTATGATTTTGTTCCTGTGGACAAAACTGAAGTCATATTCGATGTTAAACAAAGTATAGAGGGGGTGATTATTAATAAGGTGAAAACATAGAGCAATTCAAATGATAGAAACAAGATGGAAAAGGAGATGGCAGCAGTATATGGATCTTATATTCTAAGATGTATCCCAATTCGATATCTATAAGATCATATTTAGTAACAATGCTTTTTCACCAAAAAAATAAATGCAGAAAGAGCCAACTTCAATCATATAGAATAATAGAAATATCTATTTCTTCACGAGAGCGGTGAAAGCTTGAATACTTTTACCTCAATGCTTTCGCAAGTTGTCAGTCTTGACCATATTCTCTCTCTATCAATAGCGCGCTGTAACTCCTTTTGTACAAGACTAACCCAAAATAGAACTTCTTCGGTGCCTTGATCATCTCTCACTCTACATGCTGCGGCTCGAGGTCCAAAGTGAACCAGAAATTCTCTGCGTAGACCAATCTCTTTTATGGAGCTATAAGCTTTGCGGATAGGAACAAATTCAACTAGCATGTCCATCAGTCTACCAGTTATCTCAGGAAGAACAGAGTAAAATTGTGAGCAAGCAACTTTTGTAGGACCTAGTTTTGTTATGGCAGCAACACAGCTTAATGCAAACAAGAGCAAAGATCTATCACTTGCATCCCCTGAGCTCAAGGACATTCCTTTTCTGATCCTAGAGACACGAACAAGTTATTATGATAGCAAACAAAACAATATGCTGCATATATGAGGTATTACTTACACTCCGGTAGCAGCTGCAAATCGTTGATCCTTTTCAAAATAGTTGACAAAACTGGACACCACAGATGGAACTTGCTCAGACCAAAACCAGCCATAAAGTTCGGGCTGTTTGTCAGATAGTGCATCCCGGATTACACTTTCTAAGGAAGCAGAATGACGAGATAGACTGCATAATAGTTGTTGTCAAATTAATGTGACAGACAGAATAATGAAATGACATCTTTATAATCAGAAAAGTATGGATATACAAATGAAAGCAGAAAAAATTGAAAAATCAAACAGCACATTATTTCTGAGAATCACCTAAATGTAACAGGGAATGTCTATTTTAGGAGAAAAGATAAGCAGCAAGCAAAAGAAAAGGTAAAACAAGAAGATAAAATGGAATTCTTTTGGTGGTAAATCGCATGCCAGAGTGCCAGACCTAGCGACCACAAAATTGAACCGACTTCCACAGAGACATTCTTCACGACCATATATGTAGCAAAACAAAATAATTGCATCTTTTATTTTCTCATGCACAAGGAAGACATCAAATGTGATATTAAATATTCCTACTCAAAATCCATACCTCCTCTGAACAAAAACATTGATGTCTCGGTCTCTTCTATCTCCACGAGATGAAATCTCACATGCTGCTAAAAGTAACGAATACACTGAGGCCTGAAATTAATAGAAGTTAATTGCTATAGCCATAAGTTGAAATCCATGGGTGGATAATAAACCAGAATCCGAAGGGAAAATCAGAAGCGGGCATCATAGTCAAAAAAATCATGACTGTGAATACAAAAGATATAGAATTGCCTTCTAGTTCTAATGGACTTTATCTCCAAAACAGAATTTCACTCTTCTTTTCCTGGATATTGATTTTCGATGCATAGGGAGAATATTGTTACTTGCTACCCACATTTTACATTTTTTTCAAATATAAGGCATAATACCATTTTCAGGAACAATGAAAGCCTATGGTAATAGTATGTGAAATACTTTTAGCCTAACAGCAACAATAAAGGTGACCCCCACAGCTACTAGGGGTTTAAAAGGTTAGTCTTTGTAGAAAAGAATTTTAATCCATGTCAAGTAGGTTACACAAGTATCTTCTCCGCCCTCAAGGAGCCCAAGAATACACACATGGGAGATATTGTGAAGTCAAATTGAAAAACAAACTTCCCAAAATTGCATGCTACTATTGTTCACAAACAACGCTCAGACACTCACCAAGTACGGATGCATGATCACTCAAACGGACATGAACTATCACTAGAAATTATAAAACTTAATATATTTTGTTCGGAGTGATCACCTTAACCCATGACTGCACTAGAGAGATATCTTATTGATTCAGATCTTAAGTTTACAATTACATAGAAGATACATTTATAGAGGCTTGGATTAAAACCCATACGTGTTAAGCTTTTGATTCTAATTTATGTTTCAGGGACCTTGCTCAGGGGAGCTCCCTCTTGAGCCCCACCCACTCTATGGGGAGAGGGACCCACACAGGCACAACTAGCCTCTGAGGTGGCAGCTATACCATCTAGCAACTTCACAAGCAACAATCAATCCCATTTTGAGGTTCATCATGACTATCTCAGTGGCATAATGCTGTTGATTTTGGTTGGGTCCTTTCAAATAGAGAAAATAACTTGGCAAGCCAGAAAGAAAGAAAAAAACACTCTCACCAAGTCAACAACTTTTTTCTAACTATCACAAACTAAGCAACAAAAGCACAAGCCTGACCGCGATTTTGGTAAGGCTTGCAATTTGCAAGTTCCGCCGAGACTGGACAAAATCACTATGTGATTTGCAACTTCTGCATTTCGATTTTGCTCCTGCTATTTCTTCCTTGCGATTTTGAACATACGATATTGATGCCTTATCCTGGTAAAGATATGACTTCTTGCGGGATTTCTTGCCAGTGCTAATAAATATATAAATTATCTCATGGGTGACACTTTGAATTTCCCCATAAACTTTGAGAAGGATCTATCATTCCCAACTCAGGCACCAACTTTTGAGCAAAAACACCTAAAGAATAGCATTGTGACCTACATGAATTTTTACGACTCAATATGACATGTAATGACCCATTAAAACCCAATAACACCAAACCCTACCAATAATGGCCCATCAAGATTGTTTAGGACCTTTTATGACTCAATATGACAAGTTGCGACCCATTATGACACATTAAGATTGTTTAGGACCTTTTATCACTTGACTCGATATGATATGTTGTGACCTGTTAAGATTGTTTGGGGCCTTCAGTGACAAAATAAGACATGTTGTGACTTGTGACCCATTAAGATTGTTTTGGACCTTTTATGACGAAATGACTCACTAAGCAACATAAATGATTTCTCAACAGTCGGTGATTAAGTTGGGCTAATAGATTCATCTCAAAGTTTGGTTAAGAAGAAATGATTCAAAGGTTGAAGAATACTGAGTGAGACCTCGAGATAATGCATACCTATAAGCACCGGCTAGAGATCATATATTTGCATAGATAGACATCAAGATCACAAGGGACAAATAGCAGTAGCAAAGTCGCAATGCAATTTGGGCAAATGACATTGCGATTAGGTCCAAACTTGGTGAAACATGCAAATTGCAAGCCTTGCCAAAATCACAAAGTGAGGCTTGCGATTTTGTTGGTTAATTTGTGATGAATATAAAAAAAAAAAAGTTGGTTACTTGGTGAGATTAGGTTTAGTTTTTGGTCCCTCATGTTACTTTCTCATTTAAATTCCCAAAAGTTATAACTCATTAACCCCTTTGTGATCACTTCCTAGCTTCAAACTCAGAAAGTCGTGTTGGTTAGATATTTGTCCATTAGTTTGACTTGTTAAACTGTTGGCTACATGCATAGAACTTACTAGCTAGCATATAACATAACCACATCATCAGAACCATTTCCATGCAACGCAGCTAAAAGCGAATAGATACTTATGGAGAGCGACCTGCCTTTAATATTTACTGCATCTCTAGAGGAACAAAAATAACCTCTTCCTATTCTATCACAAAAATTTATTTCATCTTATAAAGATACCATCATAATTTGAATCGGGTAACTAGCATATTGAGTTAAATACATTAATTATTAGCAGTGGCTACACATCACCTCACCGATTAACATCTAGACCCCATACCACTTGATGATGAAAATGGATTCTAAGGAATACTTTTACCTTATCTCTTTAATATTAGCTCCTATAACCCATCTTTGTTGAACTAGAATACTACATTTAAAAATTAAATTTGGTTCATTGTACTAAAGCTATCAAACTACTAAAGACCCACCGCCCATCATTTCATCAATGCTAAATATGATTCCCCGTCGACTTCCTTCCAACCACCAACCAGAAATGGTACCGTGCAACCATAGAAAAGATAAACAAAAAGGATGAATACAAGATGACATATGTTTGAAGCACACATTGACAAGGGGATGAAAAAGAAAAAAAGAAGTAAAGTTTATCTACCAATAATAGTAGTGACGTTAAGACCATGTTTAAGATTTTCAAAAGAAATGTTCAAAAATTAAATCAGTTCTCTAAGCAAATGTTGTGATGCAATAGGTTCAGCAATCTGAGATAAAAAGCCATGCCATTTGTGTTTCGTTTTTCATATAAAACATACTCACCCCAAATAATCATTAATTAGTCATCACCATTGAGGGGATCATAATTTCAGTAGAGACTTTTTACAGACCGTAAAGAAAAATACCATGCCGAACTTGATTGAAGATATGGTTAAAACAAATACAGATGATCCGCTGATACGAATACCTAATATTTGTGTGTTCAAAATTAAAATTCATATAGAAACTATGCACTAGAATACACTTATTTTCTTTGAATAATCTGTTTTAATGATCTGCTCGTTAAACTGGACACCTACACAATCAATATTTCATCAACATCAATTCTGTTTCATAGAAAAAAGAGAACCACCATAAGAGCATAAAACTGATAAAAATATAATGTGGATCTGAAAACACTAAAATATGCCTACTGTGGTATATACAAATGCTTTCAGAAATCTAGCAATGACATGAGGTACACAGATCACAAGCATGTTTAGACTTTAGAACGAACCTGATAAGATAGGGCCTTCACCCAAGCAGTTTGATCTATACCAAGCCAGGCGGTTGAGAACCATGATAACTTGGATGCAGAGCTCTGCTCTCTAATGGCAAGCTCATATACCCTTGCAGCATCATGTAACGATTGGATAAGTGCACTGTTATATTCTTCATTTTGCAATGTATCGTCAAGCTTGACCCTCATTTCTTCATCATCACCACTAGTACTTGCTTGAGGATTTCCATTAACTGTTACACCATCATCAGCAGAAGCAAACAACATAAACTGTCTTGTTCTTCTTGATTTGTAACGATTCAAACAGGATAATTGAGGATCTACCGATCTGGAACTAAGACCAAGAGTTCCATCGCCTAACAAACAAAGATTTATCTGACTTCTCTTCGGTGAACACGCCTGATTAAACAATATGTAACCCACAGCACCTGCCTTCTTGTGAAAATAACATGTTCTGGAATGTTTACACGAAATCCATGTATTCAAATATCTGCATCATGTATGCATTGTTGAAAAGTTTAGCTTTGACAAATACAAGACCGTTGCTACATTCTTTTTCTCTCTATTAAGTCAATACTAACTCTTTTTGAAAAACGACGTGGTGATAGCAATGCTCAAAAATCAATACAGATAGTCATGATTCTAAGCATTTTTTAATGTTCTTCTCAATTCCACTAACTCCACCAGCCTCATTAACTATGCATTTCACACACCATACGTTATAGGATCCAACAAAATTATCAATTACTTAAATAAGAATACCTAGTAATAGGTTCCATATTGATTATCGTATCAATGATCTAATTATCCGGTAACTAAAGTGTGATTTATACATAAGAGTATAAGGCAAACCCTTCCCCACTTTAAGATTAAGTAATACCTAGATAAAACCACCACATCACCCCTTTTTTTAACATTCCTATAAAAAAAAAAGTGACATGTCACCACGACCATGAACTGCCAACTCAGATATCGGCGCCGCCAGCCACCGTTGCCGGAATTATTTTCTTTTAAGTTTTGATATATACATTTAAACTTCTTTTTACTACCTAAAAATATTCGTCACCACATCACGCAGACACAATTCAAGTTTTAGTTAACACTTCAAGCTTTAGAACTCTAAGTTCACATCAAAAATCATCTACCACGAACGAACTCAACTGCCTTCCAACTTCCGTAAACGATTTCCTAAGTAGAAATACCTAATAGAGTAATAGGTCGTCCATACATGAAAGGCATTTCGGAACTTGATTAACTTGCCAAAATTGATCAAGCTTAATACATCCTAATCATTTACTACAAACGGAATGCAATTACGTCTAATTTCCGCTAAATTAATTCCCTAATCAACAGAATTATAAACATACAATTAAACCTATATATATTGTAAAATCAAATAGATTTTTAGTCAAACAACATATATATATGAGTAGTATATATAATTATATATATGAACTTACTTAGTTAGGGTTACGGAACGAGCGGAAGAAACGGTAGGGAGAGCGTGAGGTTGAGATATGGTCATTGACTGATTATATATAGATATAGATATAGATATATGTATAGATTATAAGAACAGAAAAATGTATAGATAGGCAGAAGCAGTTAAGGTTTTGGGAACAGAATGAGAAGGAAAAAAGAAAGAGGATAAGGAAAGCGGGAGGAGCGATCGGCGGAAGAGCCACGTCGGTGAGAGGAAAGCTTGTGGTGTGAGACAGAGTGAGTAGAAGAAATAAGCAAAAAAGGAGAGATGATTGATAGATTTAGGGTCGGGTCGGATCGGGTTGGATTGGCTTGTGGATAGTATTGGTTTCAGTTTTGGCGGGTGGGGTTGTTAGTTACTTGCGCTCGCTCCAAAGTCGATGAATCAAAGACAGAAAGAAAGGGAAAGGAATTGTGTTTCAAAGATTTATTAATCGAGAGAAACCAACCCATATTTTTACCTCTAAGGCAACCTATTTGATTTGAAACATTTATTTTGTTGTTCTTAGATTTGTTAAAGGCTTCAGTTTGATTTGTTAAAAGGTTTGAAATTTCCAAATTAAGTTTTTAGAGAAATGGGTTAGGGTCAGAGATTTTCAACCGGTCAATTTGACAACCCAAAACCGTAAATCTGAACCCAACCTAATTGATAGCCCTATTGAAACCACCTTTTGTTAATAAGAAAATAGTACTTACATGTTTTACCGTTTCAAAATTAATATTTTACATCAAATAAAATTAATATAATTTTAACCCAAAAATACTCCAATCATGTTTCTTAATAGAAAGTTAGAAACTATTTTGGGGATGTTTGGTTGATGTGTATGACAATGGAGGAATATGTTAAATTGCCAATTATATTGTTTGCTTCATGGATTTTGTTTTAAAGAATGAGTTTCAAACCCACCAATCATGCCATATTTAAAACCTAACATAAATGGTTATAACAGAGTTTCTCTTATTCGTATTAACAGCTTGGATTTGAAACCAACCACACTCTTCATCTTTAAGGTTACTATAGCAATTACAATCTCATATCTTATGGTTTTTCCAACCAATTATTTTCTTTGTAGCCATTGGAAAAGCATTGCCTGTCAAGTAACAAAAGCTAATTATTTTAAACTTGTCGTGCAATTACCGCATATTTGATTGATTTTTTGTGATAATAGTTGCATGTTCCCTTTGTACTATGCAAGGCTTTACCCCACCGCAAACTCTAAATTTGTTTGCGCATTTATCTTACGATGTCTTATTTAATTACTAGCATCATATTCTCTCGACAAATAGATATTTATTTACCGTTTTCAATATATATATTATAACTTTTTAACCTATCACACCATCATATCTAATACTAAATGCATGTTAAAATAATGTTCTCATCACACCATACAATTTTAGACAAATTGTTTTAAAAATAAACAATTAATATTTTTCGCAATAAAATGGTAACGTTAATTTTGTGACAATAAAATTGTTACTAATCATTTAAAACAAATAAATGGATACTACCGTAGAACCACACAATCAATGGAAATCGAAAATAATGATTAAGGTTATTCGTATTGGATACGGCGTTATTTGTAACTTCACCTCATAATCACAAAATAAATAAAGAAACACACCATGTGTCACTCAAATGTGCATGATGTATGGTACGTACATACAAGAAAATATTTAGTTGGTTTGAGGCATCTTTTCATCGCTTTCATCTTTCAAGTTGCTTAACTTTGCAAATCAAAATATTTTTGGCTCGAATTCCACAAGCCAACACAAGCTTTTTTGGGTTGTTATATATGTCACATTTTGATACATATATAAGGTTAAGTTTCTCAAAACGGTAACGTTTCTTTCATTCATTAGTTTTGTCACCTCAGTATCATGTCAGGACTTTTAAACGACCCCTGCCAACAACACGTCTTCACTTCCTTTATCACTTTACTTTTTTTCCCCCAATTAAACACAATAAATTTAAAAACACATAATATAAAATAAAAACATTACATTAATAAAACAATGAGTAGCATAATAATAACATGAAACTTGGACATGTTTACAAAGAGAACAAGTTTGAATAATTTGTCATGGCTGCAATATATCAAAGGTTGCAAAGTAGAAAATGTTAATAACACATATTCTATCAACTTTAACATCCTTTGATTTTGTCGGCCAAGTTACAAATCTATCTCTAAAAACTTGTCCTATTTCGAACTTGGATATATCACCACTTCCTCTTTTTAATACTCATAATAAGATCAGAATAAGGAAAAATAAGGGGGCAATATCAAATCTATCTCTAAAAACTTGTCTCATTTGGAACTTGGATCTATCATCACTGCCTCTTTAATAACAAGATCAAAAGAAAAAGAAGAAAATAAGGGAACTAGAGGATGATGATGATGATGAATGTTTTTTTTAACTGGTCAACAGTCGGCTGGGTCACATCCTCTCCCTTTTCTTTCGTCGCTTCACCGAAGCAAACAAATTGACAAGCTCCAAGACAAACCCGTGCCAAAGGTATCTCTAAACCGATGAAGGCGACGAGCCAATCGACGCGACGGTTGACAAAGATCTTATAAGCAACTCATTCATGTCATTCATAGTGTAATATAGTTTTTCCGATGACATGTGATATGTTTTATTGGATTCAATCCACATATTTGTTATGGATTTCAACTTCTTGTCACATTTTGGTTACTTATCAATTGTTTACATGAGAATATAAGAAAAGGTTTTACATATGTAAAAATAAGCACCAAATTATAATAATAGGGTTTAAGGTCTACTAACATAGCTTATAGTTTATACATAATTGTGTCATGTTTTTTTTATTGATCTATATACCTAACCAATTTTCAAAAATTGTATAGATATGATACTTATCAATTTCAGGTTACATTTCATTTTTTTTGGCAACAATTCTCCATTCTCAATTTTAGGGTGAAAAGTTTTTTTTTAACATTTTCCAACTTTTTTTGGTATAAACTATGTAATAAATTTTTTTTTTTTTTTTCATTTTTACACCACTTCTCCACCATTTATCTTCACAATTTTTTAACAAGATCAATCAATTTTAAAGTTTAGAAATAGTGAAATACGGATGACAAAAAAGATTAAAAATGTTTATAAAATTGTTTTACACCAAAAGAATCTATGAAAATGGAGGGGGGAAAAGTGAAGAACTATCACTAGAAAAATAAAGTGTAACCTGAAATTCGTCAAAATTTGATCAAAAATACCATATTTGTATATATATATTTTTAAAAGGTCAGTCGAGTAGCGATATCATGAAATACCTCACTATACAAAAGTGAGGCCTACCAATTTGGTATTATTTTTGAAAATACATTAGATATACAGAATAAAAAAATAAATTACGTAACTATATTGACGGTCATTAAAACCATAAATATGAGTAGAACTATCAAATTGTATATACAATTACAATGCATCAATCTCGATACGAATTAAATCATTATCCATTATTATACTTAAACAAAATCTCAGAATAATTATATTTTCATATTCACATGAGAAACATGAGTTTGACATTTTTCATAAAAGAAAGTACAAACAAGCTACAGGCAGGTATAGATTCATTACTTCAAATCCTCCCAAAAGAAAAACAAACAAATCTTTCATGACTTTGACTATTCATGAATTTTGATCACAAATTTTAAATCTAATGAACCTCTATAATGTCCTATCGATTATTATAATATTGTTGTCAATTACTTTGGTCATCAGTCAACTTTCACCCTTTCTAAACTCTAAGGACACTTTTGTAATTTTACAACGTTTACTAACCAAACCAACAATATTTCTCATATTATATATTCCAAACTCCCATAACACTCAAGAGTCAATACTCTCGTAAACACGTAATCTGTTATACCGGCCACCGTATCACCACAACAAACATGTCAATCACCACCGTATCACCACCACAAAACACCGAAATTTCTTCTTTACACACGGATATATTGGAAACACATATATTGACTCGACTCGATGGACAAACTTTAGCCTCAACTAGTTGCACTAGTGCCATGATACATTCCATGTCTGAACGCAACAGTCTTTTGTGGTCTAATGTTTGTCACACCACTTGGCCCTCAACCTCCAGCGACCGCGTAAATGGCATCATTTCCACGTTTTCCGACGATCACCACAACGGACCTAGGGCGTTTTTCTCTCAAGCATTTCCTCTACCGTCGTCCGACCCCACCACCGCCACCCAGCCATCATCTTCGTCGAAATCAGCCATTGGTACGCTACCTTTAATTAACTTTAACTTAATTACCCGGCCAGAAACTAACATAAAAGTGTATAATCGATATACACAAAGCAAAACAACATTTTCATGTTTTTTACTGCACAGCTGTATGCATTATATTACTTGTACTAGTTATATATTACTACTACTAATTAATTTTGTTGTATATACACGTAATATCCCGTATTATAAAAGAAATAGGCATTAATATTAGCTGAATTAATTATATATTTTTCTTCACACCTTAAAATATAGATATTCATATTCTAGTAGGATCTTTTTTGTTTTGTTGTTATGAATAAACGCCTTTTACACGTTTATAGTTGATGCATAATGTGACAAAATGTATTAAATTAATGAATATATCAGTTTAACTTATTTAAGTATATATAAATAAATTGACTAAATCTACTGTTTCTACCACGAATCCATGACCGAGGAATACCAACGGGCCGGTTCACAAAATTTTTAGATTTTTTTTACCCAGTCTAGAAACATTTGCAATTTTTACAAAATTTACACTAAGAAAACAATTTTCACGTGGTTCATGAAGACCCCGACACCACCTTAGGTCCTGACTAAATAATTGTGTACGATTTTGTATGTTTGTAGTGTCTCCGAGTGAATTGATCTCAGCTGTGGATGTATATTACCGGAACAAACTTATCTTCACGAAAATCGAGGAAACCGAAACAGTTTCTAGTTGGTTCCAGTGTTCGCCTTTCAGAATCGACCTACTAGACCCGAAAGACTTGGTCCCGACAGAGATACCACACCCAAAAGGAGACGACACGTGTATGGCTATGATGGACTACATGTCACTAAGTTGGATACTAATAGACCCGGTTTCGAAACTTGCTATAAATCTCTCATCTCAAAAACCGGTTTCCGTGCAACGACATTGGTTAAGTGGTGAAGTACAAGTGCGTTTTGGGTCGATACTCGCGGGCGGAAACCATAAGTACTCGTCGGACGCGACCGCGGTGGTGCGATGCAGGATAGTGGTGAATTGTGGGCAGGCTGAGGGAGGGGAGATGCAAGTTAGGGAGTTGTGTTTGGAAGTTGAGGATATGGATGGAAAACATTTAAACGGTAAGGATAGTTTAGTCATTTTACGTAAGACAATGGAGGGTAAAAGAGGAAATGGGGTGAAAAGAGAAAACGAAGCAAGAAGTAGGCACAAGAAATTTGAAGAAATGAAGAAAGAAAGAAAAGACAGAAAGCTGAGATTCGAAGGGACATTAGATACTCTGTCTGTTGTTTTTGGCTTATCAGTTTTCGCTGGTTTGTTTTTTGTGTTTTGTTAAAGAATATTTATAGAATTTTGTAAATGTAAATGGTGTAATTATTAGTTGATGGAATATATGTAGTACGTGTAGAAATGTATCTTATTATTGTTGGGATATGTATAGTTTACAAATGTTATAAATGAGTTTAATTAATTAGTTACGAATTAGCCAACTCTTTTGTAAATTCTGTTTATAAACCAAATATCCGACGTTTCACATCATGAGACCGCATGTATAAACAGATAGTCTCGTCACGTCTTAATGTGTTGTTCGTAGACTGTCGATGACCAACACATATCTGAGATCTTTGTTTTTATTTTGGTAAACATATTTATCAAGTTAAAAAGGAAGTTAGTTTTGAGTCATTTTTAACAATTTTCATTTGTAGAAAATACTTGAACTAATTGAGTATGGCTTTCTATTTCCATACTATTTAAAAGTACGTTCACATGTTCATAAAGTAGAAGAGAATGTACCCAAGTAACCGAACAACTATCTATTTATATTTACTTCTTTAAATAACAAGTTTTGCTTTTCAAATTTCAAAACTTTAACAAAGTAATGATCAATCAAGATACACAACACTATTGTGTATGTTAAATATAGTTCTAAAAGCGATAATATTCAAACAAACTCCATTAACTTATGCTACTAAATACTAACTGTTATCTAATTAGTTTATACATATTCTTGTTGTAATCTAATTAACTAATTACACCTGGAAATCACATTTGATGACAAACATCGATTTAGATTGAACCATTTCACCTTTTGATGGCAATAAAACATGTTATTGGTGTTTGAAAAAAAAATAAAAAAAATGAAATTTATTCTCTCATGTCTTTCTCACGTAACCGAACCTGAGATAAAAACAAGAGATCTTATTCTGTTGTCTTTATCTCATGTTCATTTCTTTATTTATACTAAACAATGAAGTTTCCTTTCTTTTCAAATTTACTATTTTCATTTTTTACGATCACCCTCTTATAAAATGCCCCGAGACTTAGATTGAGTTGAAGTGAGTGTTGAACTATACCTACTTGAACTTTAGAACTTTGATGAGCAAGTGGCATCATATATGGCTCGTGTAATTCAAAAGATAAGAATCTGAAGTGAACGGTAAACCATACTCGTATTGTTTATTCTCTCAAATGTGGCTGAACTTTCCTTTTTGTATTCTTAGATTAATAGATATTAATTAAAGTAGTGAGAAAGGTGGAAGGCCATAATAGTCTTTGTTTTCTTAATTATTAAGAGTATTATTAAGAAGAAGGAAATATAACACTAGTTATATTGTCAACTTCACCAATAATCACAATTAATGGAAAGTTTAGACTTTAGCGTCCATGGATCAAGTTGCCGTGGCAAGAGGGTTCGGATAAACCTCTAAATTGTCTTGGTTATTTTACCTTTTATTTTCCAATATCATCATTACAAGAAAATAAATTTGGCAGTCAACATACCACTTGATTTGGCTAACTTTTTTTTCTTCTTCCAAATGTCTAGTGAATTGCTCTTTTTAATTTTTTTTTTTTATATATATATAATCTTTTTTCATGTTTGACTAAAATTTGGTATCGCCTATGATCGAACCACCTAGTATATATTGGCGGATAAATAAATGGATTATCATCATGTCTAATAAATAGGACTAAAATTTGATTACAGAACAAAGCACAATCAGTTATTCAAACAACACTCAATGACAAAAAATAAAAACTAAAACCGCCTATGCGCATTTTATCACTAGGGCTCTAATAATCACACTTAGTCAAACCATCATGTCGGACTCGTAATGGTCCATTTTGATGGCGCGAAGCCAAAATACTTGTCAAGGAGTTCGTTATCAAAATTATCAAGACTTAGAAATAAAATAAAAATAGATGGGTGTGAGTTGTTCAAAGAAAAATATATATGAAATTTACATGTAGCCTCTAAGGCCTCTTCCAATAGGAGGTCATCATGCTCGTCTTTTTTTTTTTCTTTTCTCGCGTCATGATAGGCACCAACCCATCATGGGTTGGTCGTCGTCGATACATGTCGTTTTTTAGAAATGGATAGACGAGGTGTATGTGGGGCCGGCGTTATGTATGTGTGTAGAGTTTTATTTGTTTTTTATTTGGGGATAAGGAGAGAGAGTATATATATGTGTGAATTTATAATTTTTTGAATAAATTACGGAAATCATCCCCGTGTTTTATTCATTTTTCATTAACCATCCATACTCTGAAGTATTAACACTTTCCATCCCTACTTGGTCATTTTATTTACAAAAACCATCCCTCCTCCAACTAAAATATCTATAATTTACCCTTAATATTATAATTTCCTTTTTTTTTTCTTTCTTCCTAATTTGTACGTGTCAAATTCTAATTGTAAACTTTTCTAATTTCCAATATTAAAACTTTTATTCAATAATCAAAATCATATTATAAATAGAAACAATCACATTGAAAAGACTTGGTTGAATGGAGACATGTAAATAATTTGCCTTGCTGAATAAGGGCCATATCATATCTTATCTACTCGATCCGTGAACCTAGTGCTATTTTATACCATTATTGAATTATTACTTTTTGCAAAGTTAATTTCGATTTAGACGTATTGAAGGCAATTTTAACCAGAGATTTTCTAGACTTTCAACCCCTTCCTCATGGAAAATTCCTTTGAGATGAGAAACCTCGGGCTCAAACCCGAGACCTGAGGGAAAACTCACCCCGGAGGCCCACATAATAAATTTAGAAGATACCCCTGGCCAACTCACCTAAGTGAGTTGGTTTTATACCACTATTGAATGATTGTTGTTTCTCCTTTTGTACTATATTTGTATTTGTAATAATAATAAATAATGGGTCGACATATTACCTCGTGTCCATCTATTTTCATCTTTTTTATGCTTTAAACAGTTGTACGGTATGCAGTATTAATTGTACACTTTTTTGTTTTATATGGTGGAAATAGCATCATTTCTTTAAGGGAAATGATATTCGTACTATTTCTTTTGATAAATGTACCATAACTGTGTATTAATGGCTTGTACAGTCAGCTATACAATTTGTACATTGTGATACATTTATAAAAAATAATGGTACGAATATCACTTCCCTTTCTTTAAAGGTGACAAGTAAATCAATAATATAATACTAATAATATGATACTAAGTTACTAACAATAATAAGTTAATAACCCGTAATAAAAGGTGTTATAAAGATTTTGAAGATTTATAGGCCGTCTATGTATGAAATCATATCATATATATATATATATACTAGATTATTTTCCGCGTAATACGCGGGTTAAACATATTAAGTTTTTGTTATAACTTATAATATAATTAATAGTTATAAATATGACATG
>JAOXNX010000001.1:34642477-34653347 GCA_028566075.1 Solidago caesia
CGTAGAGGGGTTTTACTTTAAACCCTAAACTATAGTTTTATATAGTTTTATTGGAGCTTAGCTAAAAGGTACACATTCACTAACTTTGTTAATATATATATTGCATAATTATTTCCGCTGCGTACTCGTGTATATTTGTGTGTAAAATTGTTTTTAAATCCTAACAAAAGGATACATTTAGGAAGTGCTTGGTTAAAGGTATTAATTAAATGATTATCGTTGACGTTGGTTGATTTGTTAAACACTAATTAATCATTACCCATTACTCGAGTATTTCATAATACACTAATTTGGGTAATGAAACTTGGTGATGAATTAACGATTAACTAAAACGAGTGACAACTTTATACTATTCGTTATAGCTATATCAAAAGACTTTAACAATCATAGGAACCACATTATTTACATCAAATCTATACTACTTTATAAATGAGATGCAAGGTGTCTTAAAATTTAAAATTTTCAATATTTTCATATTTATCTTATTTATATTTATGTATTTAATCTACTTATTTATATTTATATTATTTTATAAATGAGATGCAAGGTGTCATAATTATTTAAATATTTTACCAATATTTATACATGTGTTTTAAACAATTCAAAGTTGAAGTTAACTGTCAGTAAAGCCGTCCGCCGTCACCTCTTGTAGGATGTCCTAACTTAAATTTATAAATATTTTAAAATTTAAAAAGTCATCTATCGTCGCATATCGTGCGTGTATGATTTCTAGTTCTAATAATTACCTGACAGAAACAATCACTAAATTTTGTGATTTTAACGTTCTCACTGTCAATTAGTTTTTCCTTTAGATTGATCATTTAATGTGATTAAAATGGACAAACTGATGTGATCGATATGTAATGTAATTATAAAGAAAGGTACACTTGCATAACTAACTAATAAATGTTTTTATTTGAATATGTGGAAGACTTTTTATCTTAATGCATACATATTGGATAACCAATCCATACCGTTCTTCCACCGACCGGTCTTACGTAACTCTACGATTAAAGAGACATGGGGTGGGATTTAAACCTCTTACTTTGCTTTTATGTTGCATGTCCTCCATCATCAGGATACATATATGTAATACATATATTTATACTATTTTATAAAGAGGATATAATACCTGTTGTTCCAGCAGGTAATTATCTGCTTTTCAAGCATGTTTTTTTTAAAAAAATTTTACTCCTTTGTTATTTCATCACATAGAGATTGTAATTAATTGATTGTAAGTAGAAAAGTACGGGGATGTCTGTTTGTTGAAACAGACATCATTTACTCTTTTATAAAACATTTGATAACTCTTTTAAAATTTACAATTTAATTACAATAACTTCACTATTTTTTGTCTAAATATGTTATCTTAATGAAATGAAAATAATAGTTTACTAATAAATGAGAAATTATATATTTGACGAAATAAAATGTAAAGTAATTAATAGAATTTAACTTTTATTAAAAATAATTTACTTGTTCTTACCATTTTCAGTACCGACAAACATAAAAGATTAGCGGTCGGCAACGGCTGACTGTCGTTGTTAAAGAATAACTACACGGTTTGCCCGCTATTCTAGTCTTTAATTTTTTATGTCGTTATGTATTAGTAATCATTGTGGTAAATATGTTTTAATGGTAACAAAAGTCCGTATTTTTAAAATAAAAAAATAAAAATATGTATGTACTTCAGAAAAAACTTGTTGCTCATAGGACTTTAAACTTCTGGCCACGCAAAGCAGAAATTTAATGTCTGAAATAAGATATCTATCACAGATGATCACCCTCAATCTAGCTACCAAAATTGTTGATGCAATAAAATCTGGAGACATGGGAGAGCCCACTCTTTAATTTCACATTTAATGGTACGCATCACACATATAATTCACAAGTGTCACCAAATTTAAATTTAAATTTGCTTTTTTTATCATTGAAAAAGATCACATATTTATGTTTAAGGTCTTATTAAATACAGCCTTAGGGGCTGTAGTTAAGGTGCATAAAATAACTGTACAATTACCATAAAATTCAGGGGTGAGCTTTTGTTATGGAATGTATACTTTTTTATGCACATTAACTACAATCCTTAGGGCTGTATTTAGCATTCTCCTTATATTTAACTCACATCACTTCTAAAAAGCTCCCCATAGATATATTTAAATAGTACCAATCATCAATAGATGAATTGGTATTTGATGGGACTTCATACAAAATGCTCTCAAGAATGGAGATAAGAGTTTTCCCATAATGTGTATTCTCTAAAATTGGAGTTGGGCATATAAAGAGGCATGCCGCTGAGCCCAAATTTACCGTTAAAAAAAAGATATACTTAAATAGTGATAATACACCATGCGTGTAGACTTGGCAATATCATCCGAAAGGCTCTCGGAACCAGGAAGTATATCACGACCCGGACCTTCCGGAATCCTTATAGATCCGGTCCGAAGGTAACACGATACGAGACTCCGAGACACTCACAAAATCACATGCGACGAGTGTGGTCGTACACGCACGATCAACTACATGCCAAAACACTGACACCACGATCTCTGGGCGATTTGTACGAATCGCACGATCGGCTGGGGACCAGTCCCAAACCTCATTTTGGCTCGCTATAAATACTGACCCCAAGGTCTCATTTCAACAACTCAAACACACTCATATCATAAGCTTGGTGGCGTGGATTAGTATCTAACACCGGAAGGGAACCGCCAACAAGTCAATCTGAACACGTCATCTTTTCCTTCGCAAAGTCAACCCCTTTTGTAAGCCAGGTGCGAACCCGTGCTTAAACAAATAGGTATACAAACCTATCATTCAAAAAAACTCAAGAACCTATATATATACAAACAAAATGTAAGAATGACAGTATCTAGAAGAAGAGTAAAGAAAGCAATAAAAGTCCTATGGGGAATACCCTTCCCGTTCACACTGATAACCGGAGCTGCGGAGGTGGTAGGCGCAAGTCGAAGACAACTTTACTAGATAAAGGATGGGCTCTGGAAAAACTCGATACCGCAGCGGATGTCCCACCAGATTATTTAAAAGCTCAAAACTGAAACCTCCTGCCGGAAAGGGATCGGAAAGAGCACCCTTCGACCTCTTCTGCATCACCCCCGCACACCTAAACGTTGGACGAACAACGGAGGCATCAACATAAAAAAAAACTTTCCTTTCCATCCCTTTATAGATGAAGGAACCCCAGTTATACACTCTCCGACCCCTGTTTCGGTCCTCTTCTCAAACGTGAACCAATTCCCGGCTTTCGCTAGCCTGAAAAATCGACGGAACAGAACTACGGAAGGCTTCCCATTATGGGCCCGACATGCAGCCTCAAACATCGATATTCTCAGACAGCCGAAGGGATTTAATTGTGACACATGACATCAGAAGTAATGCATAACTCCTAAAAAGAAATCGGTGAACGGTAACAAGTGGGAAACCTATACCTCGACAAGAACCACACTAATTCTTCCGTAGTAAGACTACAGTACTGTCAATCTAAATCGCTTTTTGATGCCATCTAAATAAAGGAAGTAAAGAAGAAAGAAGAACAAACCTGTAATCCTAAAAAAGTGTAAACTCACGGATCGGTTCCGGTCGGAAAATGTGAGAGAGCAAGGACGGTTTGCTAGACGAGAATGAAACAAATGAAGAAAAGAAGCCCTTTATATAGGCGGTAGGTGACAAGACGTGACTGTTCGAAGCGACGTTTCAAGCGACACCCTTTCAGAGAGCGACGCGTGTCACGGATATGAAGAGACGCATCCCCCATCCGTCCCCCCCCCCCCCCCCCCCAAAAAGGGAGAGGGAAAGAAAGGATAAACAAAGAACAATGATTGAGGCTCCGTAAAATGGACACCCCATTCAACGCTCCGGACGCAAAAAACGTGTACCCGACAGAAAATGTTCATCTAACTTTGCTCTCCAAATTCGACGCCCCGCATTCGCACAACGCCGAGCTGGGGGGCTTGATAATACACCATGCGTGTAGATTTCGCAATATCATTCGAAAGGCTCTCGGAACCAGGAAGTATATCATGACCCGGACCTTCCGGAATCCTTATAGATCCGGTCCGAAAGTAACACGATACGAGACTCCGAGACACTCACTAAATCACATGCGACAAGCGTGGTCGTACACGCACGATCAGCTACAGGCCAAAACACTGACACCACGATCTCTGAGCGATTTGTACGAATCGCACGATCGGCTGGGGACCAGTCCCCAAGCCTCCTTTTGGCTCGCTATAAATACTGACCTCAAGGTCTCATTTCAGCAACTCGAACACACTCATATCATAAGCTTGGTGGCATGGATTAGTATTTAGCACCGGAAGGGAACCGCCAACAAGTCAATCCGAACACATCATCTTTTCCTCCGCAAAGTCAACCTCTTTTGTAAGCCATGTGCGAACCCGTGCTTAAACAAATAGGTATATAAGGCCATGCAATATTAAAAAGAGAGTTTGAAGAAGATGAAGTTCCAAAAACTGGTGTGGTGATAAGACTGCTCCCTATCATTTCGTCATAGCCTCTTCTTGAATCTCATCGTGGAAGACATGATAGGCACGAGCTCATCTTGCTTGGTCATCATCGTGCCTCATCCAAATAACGAGGAAAGAAGAGGTGTGTGTGGGACCGGATGTGTGTATGGTTTTATATTTGAGGATGAAGATATGATAGAGAGGGGGTCTTGGAGATAAAAAACTAATATGACAGTGAAGATGAGGGAAATATTGCGGCATGATAGGGAGAGACCTAATATATATAAACAAAAGCCATGTCACGTTAAAAAGAAATCCACATCATCATTGGAATGGAATAAAAAGGCCACGTGTATAATTATTTTAACCAGTATAGTCGGTAACCGGTTTAAATTTAACTTACACTGAAACAGAATTTATTAGTTTGTAACTTATATATAGCCTACATCAAAGAAAAATAAAATATATACCCTGTTTTTAATTTAAACCATAAAAATTATTATAGCGAGCTTAAAAATGATTTAGTTTCAAGATTTATAAATATTCCATGGACCCACGCACCCGATTGTTAAAATTCATCATTATTTTCAAGGTTCAAATCATTGTTTATTCTGTCACATAAGATGCAAACACATGCAAAATCTCCACTCAAAAAGTGTGGATCTAAGAACCACCCTATTTTGAACCATGTCTTGAGAAAGCTTTAATACATACATATATAGATAGATATGTATTGCATTCTACTTTATTGTGATGTATATATATCATTGTTGTCTGGAACTCCTACTTATTATGGACCACCGAAACCATGGCATCTTTTTCAGATGTTGCATTAACACAACCCTCTTTTGAAAGGAGCACCTTCAAGTTTATGTCAAAGCTACCTCTACTCCACATGGTCCCTTTCTTGATTTCAATATATTTTTTGTAATTATTGTAACTTGAGTCAAATTCACGTGTCCCCTTATCAACCTTATAAAATTTTCCTATCGATTATCCCAAAACACAAGGATATTGTGAAATAGGGCATTGTTTGATTTGTTTTAGAACTATTTAATTTTACATATATGTTTTTAAGGAACATATACTTGTAATTTTGAATCTATATAAATCGGGATGCATCTTATTAAGAAGTTGACAATTCACTATGTTGCTAGCTTCTCTTTTTAAATAGATTACTAATAACGTAGGAGGTTTTTCTTAATTCAGGTTATTATGAAAGAACGAGTTTTTGGCTTATATGTACGCACAATCTAACTAAGTTATCCATGTGACTGTTTATCCTTTCTATGATCACTTCCAAAATGTTGAACTATAAAGGTTTCAACCTAAGACCTCTTATGAGACATCAAAAATTCAAAACATTCAACCATTAATTAGACTACTTTGTGGTGATTCTTTTACCATTTTAATTATTTTAAAATAAGTATCCACTATTAAATATTGATTGGCATGAAAGACATACCTCCCATAGTACCTATAATTGAAGTTAGAATTACAGGACATAAAAAGAGAGACTAAATAAAGAGTAATTAAAATATGGTTCATGTGTTATGTAAATACTTATTTTTTGAACCGTTTGTCTTCATTCACTGGATAATGGTTGTGGTCACTGGCCGGTGGGAAAGATGTGAAGATGCAACCAAGTACTTGTTATTTGATGAAAATGTACGGAATCAGATACATAAAATTAAAAGTTTGATGGGAGAGGATCCTCTCAAGTTGATCCTCTCAAGTTCTCTCAAGTTGGGAGCATTTCAACCTTTGGATTAAATCCAATGATCAAGATTCAAACTTGATCTTTGAATCTTGAACCTTGGATTTAATCCAAAGGTTGAAATGATCCCAACTTGACCTCTCAAGTTGATCAACTTGAGAGAATCCTCTCCCAAGTTTGATACATATAGGTTTCGAAAGTTTGGATATGTATAACTTTTTTTCTTTTTTCTGAAAGGCAAATTAATTAGACATCCACACATAATCCACACAATATTTTACAAGTTTGTCTACCATGATACTTGAACCCACAACCTTATCGTTAATGGGTCATTACACATGAGATTAAACTAATTAAGGTTTTTAACTGGGTATGTATAATAACCAAGAAAGATAAATTTATTATACTTTTATTCACTTGCCCTTACAATAAAACTAAGGTTTTTGGAGTAATTCATTAGGTGTACATGATAGAAAAGTTAACTTGAACGGAAATATTCTAGCTATATTTTTGTGTGGAGGTTACTATTGGATCGCTTGCCTATTCGACTGAACTTCTGTTCAAGGGGTTTGGACATTTCATCAGCCCTTTGCCCACTTTGTTAAGAAGATTTTGAATGCAGTTCCCATGTTATGTTTGGATGTCGTGTAGCTCGAAAGGTTTGGGCATCTGTAGTGAAATGGCCCGACTTTGATCTCCCAACCTCATTAGATCCGTTGACTCTCCTGCAACATGTTGATTCATTGAATATTTCTACCCCAAAACGCAGATTACTCGATACTATTATCATTGTCACTTGGTGGAGCATCTGGCGATTTCGTAATGAAGCTATTTTTTGCAACTTCAAAGAAGAAAAGCCTGCAGGTACTTTTTGATTCCATTGTTGTTTATTCATTTTTATGGTATAGCTCCCGTAATAAAAAAAAATAGGGTAGCTGATGGGACGAGTGGATTCAAAATCCTCTTCTTTTCATGTAACTGTAAATCTGTAATATCCTCGGTTGATAACTTTTCAACCATTTTTTAATAAAATAACTATCTGCTGTTAAAAAAAAATAAAAAATTCTAGCTTTATGAGTCATTAAAACAAGTAAAGAATTTGTTCAATTGCTAACGAGCTACTCATGCAGATTTCTCTACTTTTATTTTAGGTATGTATATGTATGAAAAGACATCTTTAAGTTTCCCAAACCTATCAACAAACTGGCCTTAAAATTTTTTGATAAATTTCAACGCACAGGTAACCCCTAAACAAATTTACTTCAATGGCTGACTAAATGGTCCACATCTTTGATTAAGATGTTGACTTGATATGGAGTACCATTACACATGTGTGTGTGTGTGTGCAGCACAAAGTAGTAAATGCTTAAGTGGAAAAAGCTAATACTTGGTTGTTTGTAGTGAAATATATACAAATCAATTCAAAACTAAAACTTCTTAATCTTGGAAATATGGCTTAAGATAATATTAAAATTACGTTGCACATATTAAATATAGCAACAAATTGAAGTATCAATATTTAGGCTAGTTTATTAAGAATCGAAAATTGAATTATCAATTAACAAAGTTGTCAATTACTAACATATATTGTCTATTCAGAGAATGAGTTAATAAGAATCGAAAATTAACTTCAGGATTGTATCAATGTTTAGTCTAGGTTTCATAAGTCATCCAAACATATGTTTACATACATATGTTTCATAAGAGGTTAAGTTTCACACGGAGGACGCATGTTCGAGTATTGTTATACACATTCATTTTTCTTATTTTAATTAAAGGTTTATTACTAGTTGTTGTTGTTGTTGTTGTAACATGAGTCATCTAATGGATGACATTGGTCGTCTCAGTGAATGCCACGTAAGACTAATATAGCCTCAATGAGCCACGTAAGTGATGAAGTGGATAGGTTTAATGAATGCCACGTATGACTCACTTATTCTCACTTATAGGTATAGTAAGATTGTTTTATACACTTAAAAAGCAAATATATTAACATATCTACTAAGCATAAGTATTAAAATGATATAAATATAAAAGAAATTAAACAATATATATTTTTGGTTTGGTTCGACTTTTCAGAAGAAACCAAAACCGAACCGAAAATTTCGGTTTTCGGAATATCAAAACCAAAAACCGTTGGTTTTTTCGGTTTTTGTTTTTTTGGGTTTGGTTTTTTCGGTTTTTATGTTTTTTTTTGTTTTCGGTTTGTTTTTTGCTCACCCCTACCGCTAGGGCTACCAGTGTAAGAATTTCATCTGAAACTTAGAAGACACATGAATGGCAATCACCGATGGATATATGTATTTTTATTCAAGTATACTATTTCTTTCCTAAGTAGTGTTTGTCAATTGTTTCTTCCTTTTGTTATTTCAATTGGTAACTGAAAGCTGACTTGACAATTCCACATGTTTTGCAGTTATTCATTAGTACTTGCCTTTGGATATTGCCCCACATAGAGTTTGGCTTTTCCCAATAATAGAATGGTAAAACTTCTTGGTAACTAACAACTTTTGTACAACACCATTTTTATCTATATACTACTAGGTTTATGATTTATGTAGTTATACACATATGATGATGTAAAACATAGATTAGTAAGATATATGAATAAAAATAGTGATGTAAAACATAGATTAGTAAGATTACACAACGCTTATTGTGCAATTAATGGATAATGATAAATCCTCCTAAAACATCATCCTAACTACAAGATCATGATACATGACGAAATCAAGTGATAAGATGATAAAAGAGAATTTGTAGATTACATGTGTCATGAAGTAGTGGATTTAAGAAGATTATTAGGAGGATGTATCATTTTCCGTATACAAGTCACTAAAATTGTCAAAGAGTGACTATTCAGCCATGGAATAATTAAGAGAAGATTGAGGTTTAAGTTGATACAACACATGTTTTGGTGGACCGTTGCTCTTGGCCTCTTTTTATAATGATCATCTTTGCTATGGGCATTATCAATGTGGTCCCTAAACACAAAGTAAGCAGATCTCCACATACAAACATGTCTCTCATTTGAACTTCTTTTGTTCTACCACTTCATCCACATAAACTTCTTGACTTCACACTTTCAATTATGAGCTTTGCCATAAGGCAGGTAGGACCCCCTTCCAATGGAAGCTTGTTAGCTGAAAGCATTGCATCTTCCAAAACATACAAGATACCCATGTGAACTTCAATGTCACAAACAAGTCCAAAGATTTTGATAGAATGAGTACAACTTTAATTGTTTACGACTTTACTCGCTTTATATATACAAATATACGTATATACAACTAACTATACATAATATATAGCTTACACAATGAAACAAAACTACACACACACATATATATATATATATATATATGAAAAAGTGAATATAAGGCTATTTCATACCTAAGCTTAGGTATGGAACCCCTTACATATCAATTTTTTAATATTTGTTGTATAATAAATAAATGACATGGGCCCCATGATAGGCTCCTTGGATCAAAATATACAACTAGCGATATTCAAAACAAACATTATAATTGTATCGACGATAACAGTTTTAAAATTAATCTCATAATAAAAGGAAAATATGATCATTTTGGTATGCACATAACCTTCTTTGAATATGTTAGCAAATTCAATCACATGTTTTACGTATCAAAGTACAAAACATAACTAATTCATTAACTTTAGGCACCCATATATGGTATTCTAGAAAAACACTTTTTAACCTTTTCCACTTTATTCTCTATTTTAGGTTTATTCATAAATTAATGTTTTAATTCTTTGCTAAATGGGGTCCTTGATTTTGATATAAATTAGATGTGTCTTTTTCAAGAAATATATGAGTAGATTTAAGATCAAGAAGCTTTTTCAAGACATTTATCATTTAATTATGATAGCATTGTCTCCCCTAGACTTGAGGAAGCACCTACGTATATCAGGGGCCAATTTTGTATTTATGAAAGCTTATAAAGAAATTTTCGAATCTAATCTTGTTTTGGTTGTCTTGAGTTAAATTCTAAGTCTAAGTTCAATTCTAACTAAGTTTTTGTTTATAAAAAAAATATATAAATAGATTTTGGGTTTAAATGAACTCAAAATTTCATAAAAAGAAAAAAAAAATATGTATTTATGATTCATATTAAAATGGTAAGTTTTAGATTGACTTAATGAGTATTAAATGCATTTATTGATCTCTTATAAAGTTTTGAGTTGGCTTGTACGAGTAGAGATGCACAAATGGGCTAAAGCCTTTGGCCAGGCCTAGGCCCGACCCATAAAAGCTCAAAAAAGCTTGGTTTGAAAATGCTCAACATAAAGCGCATCCCGAGTAAAATCCCAAAGCCCGACCCTAAAACCGAGCTTTTCAAAATATAGTCTGGGCTTGTTCAATAAAAAAACCCATTTTTTCTTTGAAAATGTTATAATTTATATATTATGTCTTCTTTAGAATAACTACCAATTAAACACCAACGATGACATACAATGAAAATATGTATGGTTACAAACATTAGGAACTGCAAAAACAATAAAATCTGGATGCTAGAGTTAGCTAAGAATAAAATACGTTTACTTAGACTACCTCCAATGGGAGATTTGTAGCAAATTTGTAACCCATGTGGCAAAATTTGTAATACAAATTTGCAATGGGGTGGTCAAGATTTGTAGACAAAAT